>JAVJIF010011812.1:0-90322 GCA_038442645.1 Agave tequilana | reverse complement strand
TTTTCTTCTCTTATTCATATTGACTTTGTAGATCCTGTGGTTTATTTTTGTTGCTCCGCCCCAATCGATCCGGTCATGGGGGCACCCCTGAATTCACAACAATTGGTATCAGAGCAAAGTCAACTTGAAGATGTCTGCGATCAAGTTTCATATTTAGAAGTTCGATGGTGTCATCAATTTCAGCAAGTAGCATTACGATGAAAGCCATCCTTACCCAGAGCGGGTTGAAGAAAGCACTCCTAGGGAGGGAGAAAAGCCTCAAGACATGAAGGAAGAAACTTGGTAGAAGTTGAATGATAAAGCCTTGACGGCGATTCAGCTTTTCTTGGCGGATGATGTGTTGGATGAGTTTTCTATGAAGAAAATAGCTTTTTCATTGTGGGAGCGACGTCAAGACCACTATCTGAAGAAGTCGTTGGCGAATCGGTTGATTTTGAAGCAACGCCTTCTTTTCCGTATGCATGAAGGTACACCTATCAAGTCTCACATTGCAGAATTTTTCTCTATTATTAATGATTTAGATAAGATAGAGGTTAAGATAGAAGTTGAGAATCAAGCACTTATATTTACTGTGTTCTTCACCTTCTTCATATAATAGCTTTAGGGAAGCTATTATCTATGGAGGTAAGTCAACAATCAATGTCAATGAGGTCAAGGAGCATCTGCTCAACAAGGACAAAATTGAGACCAAACTGACAGGTGAGTCTCATCATGATGATTCAGGGCAAGTTCATTATTCAAGAAAGAAGAGTAATAATGAAAGTTTCACGGATAACTCAAAACACAAGAATTTGATGTGCAACTATTGTCACAAGAAGGGGCACATTAGATCTGAGTGTTGTTTCGAAAGAAGAAACAACTAAATGCTAACATCACTGAACTTATTGAATGAGATGAAGAACAATGTGATGTTCTATCTGTTACAGATAGATCAGTTAGTAACAAAGATAGATGGGTCATAGATCTGAATGTTCACAGCATATCAGTTCTAATAGGAAGATGTTCTCTTCATACACACAAAGGGGAGAAGTTTTCATGCGGAATTATGCTGCAAGCAAGGTGATTGGCGAAGGAACAACTTAGTTTCAGTCTCATGATGGATGCGTCACTACTCTTCAAGGCGTCATGTTCCCAAATCAAGATACAATATCATCTCTCTTGGAGCCATACATGGGAAAGGATTCAGTTTCAGTTCTGAAGATTATCTCATGGAAGCCTCCAAAGAGGCCCATGTCAAGTTTCAGACCGAACGTGTTGGCAATGTGTATATGCTGCAAAATTTAGAAGTTATAGTTAGTGGATTGCAGTTATCCTCGGCTTTAGAAGTGGCGGTTATAGAACAATCAGAGACTATGATGCTTTCGAGCTCGGATGTTCAGTTGTACCCTAATGAGAAATTTAGACTAGGTGCCAACAAGATAGTCCAGATCGTTACTCCTATGGTGGAGAAAATTCTCATAGATCTTGTGTAGATCAAGAAGATCATTAGGTAATAAAGTTCAGGTTGGGCCTGAACTTATTCAACCTAATAAAGTTGTGAACCCTATGAGAGGGTTATGGAGAAGAGGGTTATAAAAATCAAATAAGTGCCAAAAGTGACCGCTCATCAATAGCGTGAAAATGCATTCCACATTACCAAGTCAATATCCTTATCACTAATAGCGTATAACAAGCATCATTGAATCAATAATCAGTAGCATCAATAGTTATATTACATAAAGCATCATATTATTGCATCTACCATGAGGTAACTTATCTATCGCGAATAGTTACTTCATCAAAAGAAAGTTTCTCTTGTTTGCATTAGAAAGAAGCCAGCATTATCAATAGCATAAATAATCAATCATGGCTTTTGAAACAAACACTCTCATTAAGCATTACCAGCAAATGCTTGTTGATAACTTATTTATCAACACTGCTACTAGAAATGGACAATTCATAGCATTCTTGCATAATATCAGCTACTACTTTATATTTCTTAAAAACAATATAAAGAATATTTCTTAAGAAAATAATGTTAGTACTAATCATTATAAAATTTTAAATGAAAAATACCAAAAAATTTGTATATTTTAGATTCTAAAGAAATTATGAATAAATTAAATTTTGCTAGTAATTCTTTTCTTAGAATATCATTAAGAAGAATATTATCTGCTCTACCAACTAAAATTGAAACATCTATTCGGCGGATGGCAACAGAAACGCCCACAGTTAATTTCTTAAAAATACAACATTATTTATGGTCAAAAGAAAATTAGAGACCCTTTTGCATAGGGGGCGTATATAAATTAGGAGTTATTTTAAATACTTTTGACTCCTTTGAAATAGAAGAAATTTCAAATAGAATTACTATTTTTTATCTTATTGATAATGATCTCTTTGAATATTTAATAATCAAAGGTATAGATACTTATCTTTAGAAAATATTAATCTCCCAAGAAAACTCTTATATTGTATAAAATATATGTTAAAAAATATGAAAAAATTTTGATCCAATTTGAAAGCACCATTCTAGAATGGATTAATGAGGGTGAACGACTCCTAGTTTACTCTTTGATTTTATTCATGATAACTCTAGTGGAGATGCAGGGGATTCTCTCTACTATTCTCTTAGTCTCAAAGAGATTTACCCTGATATGCAACCAATTACTAGCTCAGACGAAATGACAGTGGCAAAGGTGAATTTTATTAGAAAAATGAGGAGTTCTTGCAGTGATCTATTTATCCTCAATTGTCAAAGTCTTTACTATGAAGTCAAAACTGAAAAAGTATTTGAAGTACCAAGGCTTATGCAAATGTCTAAAGAATGTGAACAAGTTCTAAAAAAATGGACAATGGAGATGGATTAACCGAACAAATGATAGCTAAATTTAAAGAAAGTCGGGTGACTCAGAATGATTTATCTGATTCAATTATAGAACATAATCTTCAGAATGCATTGAAAGAATAGTGATCATCTTTCAATTACTATAAAGCGATATCCAAAGACACAAGGAGCCAATCGCCAAAATGAAGTAATGGAAGTCATCTCAGATACCCTTTGATTGGAGACAGCTGGAGGATTCTTATCTTTAGTTGATTGAGCCTCGGGGAGCTGTCAACTTTGTTTAAAGACACCTTTACTTGTGGAGATTTTTGGGTGGGTGCAGCCAACATCAACTCTTTTCCTTTCTTGAGAAGTGAGAAAGGAATCTTTATGTAAAGTCTGTTTGTTAATGCGGTTAGTAAATATCATATTAACCTTATAAGATTTGCTAATGATCCTCTTAGCAAATTTTTTAAATAGTTGTATTAGTCTTCTTTATTTATTTCGTATAAATATTGATACATTATCGCTATTTAAGCAACTCAAAGCTAAACTATCCTTACACCAGATCTAATCTAAACAAATCTAAACCAAAATCTTCTTGTAGATCCTCTTCACCAAGATAACTCGATCCATACTTGATCCAAATGAGCTTGACTCCTTTTAAGTTCTAGATACGATCTTGAAGCGCGAGCTCTTGAATCAACACACAATAGCTTCAAAACTTGACTTTGAATCCTTTATTGAAGCTAAACACCTACTAAGATCTTGATCAATAACTGAAACTTAATAAACACAGATCATTAGTACTATAACTACATGAGTTGATCATCATCAAAACTAGAGGATGGGCCTTTGGGCCAACACCTTGATAGTGGTTGCTTAAGGCACATGACTTAAGATATCAACAATTTTATAATACTATTAAGGTCAAAAGATGGTGATACTCTCACCTTCGGAGATGATTCAAAAGAACACATCATTGGTTATAGTAATGTTAAGATAAGTACATCTCCCGTTATTAAAAATGTTACTTTAGTTAATGGTTTAAAGCATAAGCTATTAAGTATAAGCCAACTTTGTGATAAATGTTTTAAAGTTATTTTTTATTCTACTTCTAGTATGATAGTAGATAGTAACAATACTTGCATATTTTTTGGTTTTAGAGGGAACAATGATTATATTAATGATTTGCTTAATCTTGATTGCAATGCTAAATATTTTTCAGCTTTAAATGAAGATTCTTGGCTTTAGCATAGAAGACTAGGACATGTTTCTTTTGATCATCTAGCCTATATTAGTTCTAAGGTTGCAGTTTGAGGCATTTCTAAATTGAAGTTTGAAAAAGACCGTTTATGTGATGCTTGCCAATATGGTAAACAAACAAAAATCGTCTTTTAAATTAATTAAGGATGTTATGACTAATCATCCTTATAATTAATACATATGGACTTGTTTGGTCCTACACAAGTAAAGAGTTTAAATGGCGATAGATATGTTTTCGTTTTAGTTGACGATTACTTTAGATTTACGTGTTTCTTTCTTGGACACAAAAATGAAAGTTTTCGTTTTTCAATATATTTTGTAAAAAAGTAGAAAAAGAAAAAGATTTTTTGATTTTATGTATTCGTAGTGATAGAGGTGGTGAGTACATCAACCACTCTTTCATTACTTATTGTGAAAACATAGAAGCATCCATTTCAGAAGAATCAAAGAATGGAGAACCAAGCAACAACGGACATGAAGGATGTCAAGAAGAAGAAGTTCATCCTTCTCAACCTCTTCCAAGAAATTGAAAGTACGTTTCAAATCAACCAAAGAATTTTATTGAAGTATCAAAGAGAGTATCTATACGATCTACAGTTCATAATTTATGTGGATATGTTGCATTCATTTCACACATAGAACCTAGAAATATCCATGATGCCGAGGTAGGCTCCTATTGGTTACTTGCTATGCAAGAGGAGCTCAATCAATTCGAGCGTAACCAAGTATAGAGACTTGTTCCTAGACCCCAAAATAGATTAACTATTGGTACTAAGTGGGTGTTTAGAAAAAAGCTAGATGAGTCAGGTAACATTATTAGAAACAAGGTGAAGCTAGTAGCCCAAGGTAACAATCAAATTGAGGAAATTGATTTTGAGGAAACCTTTGCACCAGTTGAACAGCTCGAAGCCATTATAATGACTCTTGCATATGCATTATATAAAGATTTCACACTATATCAGATGGACGTAAAGAGAGCTTTTCTAAATAGATTCATAGAAGAGGAAGTGTATGTTGAACAACCCTCAGATTTGTTGTTCATATACATCCCGACTATGTATTCAAGTTGGATAAAGCCCTTTATAGTATAAATCAAGTTCCAATAGCTTGATATGTGATCGAAAGTTTAGTTGTGCCTGAAAACGTGTATTTTTAAATCAAAATTTTAATTATAGTGCTTTGGCTTCCTCAATACTTCCATTATAGCACATAGGTTATACTTGTCGAATTCACAGGGATGGGGAGGTAATAGAAGTATTAGCAGTTCAGTTTCACGTCATTTATTAACAGGTTCTTCTTTGTTAAAGAAAGAAAAAAGACAAAGAAAAGAAAACTAGAAGTAATAGGTCGAGAAGGCAATGAAAATGGCGAAGTGAAAACAAGAGAGGAGTGGTTTTAGATTCAGTAAAACCCGAACAAGAAAATAGAAATGAAGTGAAAAGTGAAGTGATTTAGAAAGTGGGTTTAAAAATAAAATAGAAAAGAAGATGAAACTTGTTGTGAAGAGGATGAAAATAATAGTGAGCTAAGAAAGTGGTAAAAGTAACGATAGAAAAATGATAAAAGAGTTTTGAAATCAGTTTTTAAAATAAAATAAAAAGAGAAAAAAATTCATGGCTACTAATTACTAAGTGCTCCACTAATCATGCTAACCTCTTAGTGATAATTGCCTCACATGGATCCTTGGCCATCACTAATCCTTGGCTCCTTCAAGAGATGTATCAAAGCATGGCCATAAGGTGGTTCTTCACATTCAAATTTACATCAAGAGCAAGCTAATATAAACATTAAATCACAAAAACTGTTAGAGGAATGCATGAAATAATAGAGTTAGCTTGTTAGAAAGTTACCAAGTTAGATGTTAGAACCCATCATCATGAGCCATCAATGGCTCTTGCAAGAGCATGGCCTAGTAGAGGCCACTAGATTTATGTGGATTATCAAGAAAGAGGTTAGATGATTAGTGATTAACAGTTAGATTGTCATGAAAGAAAGTTAGCTAGTCATGTTAGAGGTTAGAAAATAAACCATGGAAGAAAGGAGGAAGCTTTTATAGATTGTCATTATCTATTACATCAATCTTTCTCTTTCTCTCCTGAATCAACTATACCTAATACATGATCTAAAATAAAAAGAAAATATAATAGTAGAAGAAAATACTACACTAATCTACACTAAATGAGAAAAAACCCAAATCTATAGCTCTTCAACCCCGTCTCTGGTATGAAATTGCAGTATTTATAGGCGAAAGAAGAATCTGGAAGACGAGACGAGGTCATGCGTCGAAAACCAATGCGTAAGCCCACCATAATGTCGCAGATCTGTGGAAAATGCCACAGATCCATAGTAATACCAGGGACTTAACTCTCTGGTTTTGCTCCGTGGGTTCTTCCGGCTGTGAGGACCTTCTAGATATCTCTGATTTTAGGTAAATTGGATCCAATTTTTTCAGATTCATCCCCAATTTCTGGATCCAATGCATCTTCTAGAAGCTCTCTATCTTGATCTCTAAGAATTGTGATTTAATTACCCGAAATTAGGTTTAATTAGCCTCTTATTCTGACTTTGCCCTTAAACTCTTGATTATCTGAAAAATAGACCAAAACACGATACAGAAGCGATGTTTTATTCATAACTCGGTAGGAAAATATGATGAAGCTAAATTGTAGACTAATCACACCCCACACTTATCTTTTGCTCGTCCCGAGAAAAACAAGAAAAAGAAAAATTAAACGAAGAATGTTATTACACCACTTTCAGGTGACGCGATTGCACTGAGCATGTGCAACAGGTCATTAAACCTCTAGATTTCTCCTAGAGGAGGAGTTTTATCTCTTGAGGATTTTCAGCGAATTACACCCATCAAATCCATGAATAAAGAAAACAAAAGTTAGTGTTTTGAAAATGCTTTTTGAAAGAGAGAAAAGTTTTCAAAATATTTTTGCAAAGATTTAAGCAATCTAAGGTCATAAGTTCACCAAAAATTATTCTTTCTTAAACTTGGTCTATATACAAGATCTTGTCATTAGTTGAGGTAAGAATTTTTAAAAGAAAAGAAAAATTATGTACAAAAGGTAACATTCTTAAAATATACAAAAAGAAGTGAAAAAGAAAGAAAAATCTAAAAGCTCTATGCTAGTAGACTCTTCCTCACACTTATCTCATTCATAGTCCTCAATGCATCGTGAATGTATGTATGCATGAAAATATAGAGGGAAGAAAAAAATCAGCTCAAGGCGATGGTTCCAGTGGAGGTCTGATTGGTGCACGAAATGCGTCCCAATTCAAATTGCATGGAGTTTGCAAGAACCCACCAGTAACCTCTCTAATATAACCTACAATTATGATGTATAAATGGATGATTTTTATTAAGAATTTTACACAATCCAATTTTCAAATTTTAAAACTAACTTCGGAGTCATTTTTATCAACATCTTTGTCCCAGAATGGAGTTTGAAATGATGGAATGATTGATTTTGGCTTAGGAAGTACAGAAACTAATATCAATTTTAAAAATTGATTGAAATTAAGTAAAAGTTTTGGAGTTGAGATGGTTCAGGAAGTGGATCCAAATCAAGTTAAAACTCTAATCCACATTTGTTTTCCCATAATGGAATGTGATATTTTAAGATTAGTGATTTAAGATCAAGAATGATAGGTATGGGAATCAAAGCTGACTCTAGAATGTTGCTCAAGTTGGGTAACAAACAGGAGTCAATATTGATTTAAAAATTTAAACTCGATCACAAATTTGAGAATCTGGGTCACATTCTTAATTGAGTTAAATTTCATAAAAATAAGAACTTGCCAATTTGTCAATAGAACTTCCAAAATATGGTATTGGTCAAGTTCAATTTGATATCATAAAAGAATAGTGATTCAATTTCCAGATGAATGGGTACATGATCCAATACTGACTCGGGAAAAGGATTAAAATCAGGTAAAAATACTGGAGTCAATATTGAGTCAAGAAATAGAATTGAATTACTAAGTTGAGCTTCAGGACATTCATGCTCAAGTTCAATCTCAGAAAAGAAATAACTTGCCAAATGTCAATATGGCTCTCAAATTTTTTATTTTGGTCAAGTTCAAATGGGTATGATAAAATTGAATCTTGATTCCCAAAATAACATGATTTTGGGTTCAGTCGATAGAGTTAGAGATATAAGGATTGGTCAAAGGTTGACAAAAGAGAATTTTCTCGCTCCTATTGATCAATTCACTCATTATTGAGTCTAATCTACTGATAGATTGGGTAACAGAATTTTGAATATGAATCATGTATCCTATACTCTGTGCAATCGGTTCTTCTTAAAAAGGTGAGTATGAAAGTTGGTTTGGAAATTGTGGTGAAATCGTGAGTTCATTAAGTTTTGAGATTGTTGCTCGACTCACACAAGTTTTTCATACTCATTTTCAGGATAGATTTTTTACAGTTAGATGTTCTGGAAAAGAAGTATATAAAGCTTGATTTTGGAAAAAGGATGAGTCCAATATGTTATGAGAATGTCGCTCGGACTCACGTAAGAGTTTCATACTCTTTTCTAGGATTGATAGTTTTTCATTTTGAATAGGTGAAACTGGAGAGGATGACTATGAATCTTTAAATCGTGGTTGACATGGTGAGTCCAACATGTTCTGAGATTGTAGCTCAGACTCACGCAAGAGTTGCATACTCTTTTTCAAGATTGAAGGTTTTTCATTTTGAATAGGTGAACTGGAAAGGATGAGTATGATCTTGAAATTGTGGTTGATATGATGAGTCCAACAAGTTTTAAGATTCTCACTCGGACTTAGCAAGAATTTTATACTCGTGTCCAAGACTGATGATTTGTTATTTTGAAGAGGTGGGACTGAATATGAATCTTGAAAATATTATGGAATTGGGGAGGCTAATATTTTTTGAAATTTTCATTCGGCCTCCTGCATGGCTTCTATACTCTTTTCTAACTTAGATTTTTCTTCTATGGATTGTTGTAGAAAAGGAGTATATGAAGCAAGTTGCGAAAAATTTATGAAGATTGTGAGTCGAGCTTGTTTTGTTGGGACTCAAGCATGGCTTGCACAATTTCTACACTCTTTTCTAATTCAGATTTTTCTTCTATATGTTATTGTAGAAAAGGAGTATTGAAGCTTGGTATTGGAAAGACTGTGAGTCGAGCACATTTTTTTCCTAGGACTCAAACATGGCTTGTACAACTTTTATACTCTTTTCCAACTCAGATTTTTCTTCAATTGGTGGTTGTTTAGTCAGAAAAATGGTGCGAAGTAAAATTTCTTTGAGTGGATGAAAGATTACAATGGAATGATTTCGCTTACAAAAGAGGAAAAAATAACTGGTTCTTCCTTTTGTTTAAGGCTAGGTTCTTTGTGTGGCGATGAAGAGTGATTCTTGTTTTATGTTGACCGATTGATTAACAAGCTTCTCTTTAGGATGCTCTCAAAAAGTAATCAGAGAGAGCTCTTTTTTTAACACACTAAGTGTTTAGAGGCCACTGATTTCTTCTTTCTCTCTTCCTGGACCTTTGGAAAAGCAAGAAGCTTTTAGCTTGAGAATTCTTAGCTCTCAAATAGCTCCTCAGACTATTTATAAGGACTCTAGGTTGTATAATTGTCCCCTAAAATTCCTCCATAATGGGGATTAACTCTCCCATTATGTAGGGAGTTAATTAACCCAGTAATGGGATCAGTTATAACAGAAATATAGGTCTCACGGTGGACGCGAACCTCGCGTTGTTTGTTGTTGGCGCAGACGTCTTAGTCAGAACGCGGAGTTGCTCAGACCCGTGAGAGACGCGAGACATAAAGTTGCTCAGACCCGCGTGAGACGCGAAGTTCCCAGACCCACATTTAAGGTAAGACGCGGGGTTCCTTACATCCGCGTGAGATGCAGAGTTGCTCAGACCTGCATGAAACGCAGAGTTACTCAGACCTGCATGAGACGTGTAGTTACTCAGACCCGTGTCTAAGATCCGTGTTTCCCTTTGGACGTGAGGTTCTCGTTTTAGTTGAAACACGACCTTCGTGTTGAAGTGAGATTCACGCCTGATGACCTGTCCTCAATGATTTTTAGACTACTTACAGAACCCCTTTCAAAGTTTTTGACACTTCGCAGTTGACTGGGATGAATTTTGGAATACTTTGGACTTCAGTTGATTTTGGGCTCCCATGATTGGACTTGAAATCTTTCATGCCCTGAGCCTGATCCTGTTTAGATTCTGGTCTTCATGATTGTACTGTTGAACTACTTGAAGCCTCCAGGGAAGATCATAATGTGTGTCTTAGAAACTCAGTCTAACACTTGTATGAGCTCTGGTTTATTTGTCGGTGTACTATTGAATCGGTAGAGTTGTCGATTACTTTTGCCAGTGTACTATTAAATTGATTGTAGAAGTAGGGACATATTCCTTGTATGTGAGAGAACGCGGCCCTCATTTGATGAAGACGACTGTCGCGTTTGACGCGACTCTCATCTAGTCCTGAGACGCGATATCATTCTTAGACGTGATTCTCAGTAAAAACACAATCCTCATTTGGATATGACTCTGGCTTGGGACTTAAAAGTCGCTCTAAGAGTTTATGAATGTGGATGTCGCTTGAATGCGATTATCATGTTGGACATGTGTCTTGCTTAGATCGAGTTTGAGATTCACACCGCGAATCAATGTCATTGATGGGCTTATAAAAATCCCAGGGGTCTCTCAACAGTCATTCATTTTGATTGTCTTCTCCATCAGACCCGTATCTGAAGAGTTTTCAAATCCCTTGAGCTTCCAGAGGAACTCAAAAGATTTTAAGCTTTTCTCAATCTTCCTCAAAGATCATCGTCGTCAAAATGGCTTCGAAGTTGAAGAGCGTTGCTTCCTCTTCTGGCACCGTCATTGCTACAACCCCAATGGATGGTGCTTCTCCTCAAGAGGCTCCCATTTTAGATAAGAAATGGCTTTCACTGTTATGGAATATGAAGAGACACTGTCTCTTAACTTCTTTTTGAAGTTTTAAAATTTCTATTTAAGTTGAACAGTTGATGCAGGGCTCACAAGTCCGCGTTTAATTTATACACGCTACTCTCGTGTTGATGAGCAGAACGCAAATTTGACGATCTTCACATTTTGTCTTATCGATGCGACCTTCGCGTCTATGATTTAGACGTGAGCCTAGCGAACTTCTTGTTTTGAGATTTTGAATATGGGTCTCGTTCATTTTGGGATTTGCGTTTGAGTCTCAAGACTTAGAAAATTTTCTAAGTCTTCAAGTGTGAAGCTCAGACACGAGCTTCATGTGAGCCTCGCGTTTCAGTCATTGGACGCAGGTCTCATGTGTTGAGCCCCGCGTTTGAGCTTTAACACTTTGACATTTTTCTTTATATTCATGATATTGACCCTGTGTTCATCTTTTTGCAGTGAGGTATTCTTTGAGTCCTCTGAGGAAGAGGAATCACTTTGGCTACATTGACGATGCTGACCCCAATGTCCTCTTCAGCCTGCGGAAGATAACCCCTATATTCATCATGGCAAACTGATTGCTAAAAGAAAGAACAACCAATGAGTTAAGAATATACCGTGTAGCTTGTGGCTAACGGGTCGTGTCCACAAGGAGGGATGCGATGGAAGCTTTTCGGTGAATCGTTTAGAAACAAGGAGTTGTGTTCATTTTTTAGGAAAAAGAGAATGGAGAGAAAGAGATGAAGGAAAGAAAAATTGCAACTTTCAGAAAAGGTTTGGAGAAGGTGATTTAAAAAAACTTGAAAATGGTTTTGTTGTTTGTAATAATAAAGAAAGTCTGGGCTCACTATCTCACTACTCAATTGTTCATTCTTCTCTTAAAAAGTTAAGTCCCTCAAATGATCAATTGCAAAACTTATAGTTGTCTTTTAGAAAGCTTTAAGTAAAGCACATAAGATTTAGAAGAGTTGAGTCTTTTTCTTCAAGAAATCGTAGAATCGAATGTTAAAACATCAAGCGCGAAGAAACAAGAATGAATTAAAAATGATTCGAGAGATGTTCATGAAAGAGTTGTGAATTCAACTATCTAAGCCCATCCTCATGTGCCTTCAAGAACACTTTCAAAAAGAAAGGCTTTAAAGTGAGGCATTCATATGAGTCATCGGGTCTTTTTTTCTTTTAAAAGCAGGGGAGAAGAAAAGCAAAGAGAGTTCGATAGCAAGCCCAGAAAAAACGTTTAGTTATCCATGGAAAACGAAGAAGAAAATAAAGACATAAAATAACCCATACCGTACTGCAAGTGGAAGAGAAATTGGCTCGACTTTTGTATTGCTGTCACTTCAACCTTCAAGTACAAGCTCTCAGTCCTCTCTCTCACAAGCTTTGAACTGGACTACAAATTAAAAATAAAAATTACAACTTTCGTTCTAGCTAAACAAGAGTCTAAATCCTAAGAAAATAAGTACAAAATTTACTCCTAGTCTTCGCTTCTTTTCTCTTTGCTGAAACCAGTATTTATAGGCAAAAACCTAAAGGAGAAGATCCCAGGAAGATTGGGAGAATCTCTTGGTCTGATGTATTTCCCGTATCTTCTTCTGATTTTCTTATTTTTGTTTCAAAAGTTTACAAAACAGCCTTTGATTGTGCTTGATTCAGGGAGGATTCTTCTTAACTTTCCTTATATGCCGAGATTTTGCCCTGATTTCTAAATCTTGATGGAGGATTCTTTTCAACATTCCTTATATGCCAAGATTTTGCCCTGATTTCTTCATCTTGATGGAGGATTCTTCTCAACCTTCCTTATATGCCAAGATTTTGCCCTGATTTCTTCATTTCAAATTTATTCTGAATTAATCAGAATTTGGTGGGCTTTTGGGCTTGTTTCTCTTTTCTTTCTTTAGCACTTGGGCCTACATTTAACAAAGAAAAAGAAGACTTATTAATAGGATTTATTAGATAAAAAGTATGGTAAGGTGACAATGTAAATGCAATATATGTGACTAATCACACCCCCACACTTCTCTTTTGCTCGCCCTCGAGCAAAACAACTAAACTATGCTAAGGATTATTAGACCACTTTCGCAGGTCACTCGATTGCACTGAGCATGTGCAACAAGCCGTTAAACCTCTAGGTCACCCCTAGAGGACGAGTTTTGTCTCGTGAGGGTTTTCAGCGGATTACACCCACAAAATCCAAAAAGAAAGAGAAAAGGTTAGTATTTTCGAAAAGAATTTTTTTTATTTATATATATATTTTTTTAAGGAGAAAATATTTGAAGTATATTTGTGAGAGTTTAAGTAATCTATAAGTTATAGGAATATCAAATTTTTCATTCCTAAACTTAGTCTCCATGCAAAAACATGTCATCAATTAAAGTAAGGAATCAAATTGTACTTCTCATCTAGTCTATTAATTTACCCTGAATCATATGCACCATCGTGACTGTGAAGTTTACTAAGGGTTCTTCAACATTAACTCCTATGCCTCATATTTATTTATTTTTGGTGAACTTTTATTCCTCAATTTCATTAGGCTTTCTAATCTGCCCATGTAACGAGCTTTCAGTCGGTGACACCCAAACCGGACGGTTTTAGGGCACCAGGTGAGAAAACACCCCTAAGGACTTAAACACCCGAGCAGATAAGGCCACGAAACCAAGGTTTTTATTTATACGATGTAACCCTTTTAGGCGTAAATACTTATGCTTCATGAGGCATAAATACCTAGCTTAATCAGAGGATACACACATTTTTTTTCTTTTTTTTTTTTTTTTTTATACGAGGTAACCCTTTTAGGCGTGAATACTTATGCTTCACGAGGCATAAATACCCAGCTTAATTAGAGGATACTTTTTTTTTTTTTTTTTAAAAGGCATAAGAGTCTCTGTTTTCGAACCCCAAGTGTGTAAGTGTATTTTGCGTGCATATGTCATCAAGGTAAATATCAAGACTAAATTACTTTCCCAAATTTTCTTCCTGACCCTAAAAATCAAACAAGTTATCTTATTTTGACCAAGTATAAGAAATCCTAATTATGATTCTCCTATTCCTTAAAATTGACTTAAATTCTTACAAAAAATATATCAAAATATTGTCTACCCTTTTCAAAAAGTTTTTTTTTTATATATATATCCATTTTTTTTCTTTTTCTTTTTATCAGCCATGTTAGAACCCTCCCCCACACTTATCTCATGCATTGTCCCCAATGTATGAAAGAAATGTATAAGTGTATGAAATGAAATGTAAAAGAGGTGCATATATTATACAGAAATATGTACAACATAAAGTTTCACCCATACCTAGAGCTTTTTTCGGTCTGATCCCTCTAGCTCTCTTCCCATCATTCCAATGGGTCCTCTTTATAGGGCACAGTGGGGAGGCCAAGTGTTTTGTCATTTTAGCTTCCTGCCTCCCTAATCTCACCTTTTTTAGGTGTTTCTCCCTCATATTGCTACAATCTTTATTAAAAAATTTACCACCACCCCCCTTCTCAGTTGGAACTTCCTCATTATGAATGCCTAGGAATTCTAACTCAGTTCCATAGATATCCTCAAAGCTTAAATCAACACTTTCACCTGAAAATGTATAATTAACCAAATGATCTCTAATTGGTTCATCCAAACACATGAGTTCTTCTTCGAAAAGGTTTTCAAAGAGTATGTCAATCGGAGGTTCTTGAATGATATTATCATGCGATACATTATTGGTTGGCTCATCGAAAGTGAAGATATTCAAATCAAATTTCCCCTTTTCAAAGGGTACTTTAACATTAGGACCTCCGACATATGCCTTCTCATCAAGATAATCGCCTTCATTTAATAATTCACTAAGAAACAGCGACTCATCTTCTATATCTTCACCTTCTTCATCACAATTATTTTCAACAAAATTTACCTCAAATGATTGATCCCTTATCTTACGAGGTTGTTTTTCAAGGTTGAAGACATTGACTTCTCTAGTCATGTCTCCGAAAGTTAACCTCATGGACCCATTCCTACAATTAATGATGGCATTGGCAGTAGCAAGGAATGGTCGCCCTAGGATAACAGGAGTTTGAGCCCTATGATTGGAGTTGGACACAGGTTGTGTCTCTAGAACTATGAAATCGACAGGGTAAATAAACTCCCCTACCCGGATAAGGACATCATTAATCTCCCCTTTTGGAATTTTCACTGAACGGTCAGCCAGTTGGATAGTGACTCGAGTTGGACTAAGATTGCCCAACCCGAGTTGTTGATAAACTGAGAATGGAAGCAAGTTGATACTTGCCCCCAAGTCAAGAAGTGCACGACTAATCTCGGCTTGTCCTATTGTGCAGGCAATGGTTGGACTACCTGGATCCTTGTACTTGATAGGGATCGGACCCGATAGTAGCTCACTAATGTTAGTGGCTAAGAAGACCTTTTTAGGTACATTAGTCTTTCTCTTCTTGGTGCACATGTCCTTAATAAACTTAGCATAAGATGGGACTTGTTGGATGGCATCAAGAAGTGGCACATTTATCTTCACTTGATTAAAAATCTCAATTATCTTATCCATGTGCGTATTTTGCTTATTGTTTTTCAGCCTATTAGGAAATGGTACTATAGGCTGATGCACCTGGCTGGCTGACTTATCTTTTTCAAGCTCGTCAGATTTGGAAGAGCTAGGATTGGATGAGGTGGAAGCTTGATTATGGTTGTGATGAATTGGATTGGGTGGTGTTGACACTTGATTATCAACTCTCTTTCCTGACCTCAATGTATGGATAGCATGGCATTGATTGAATGAAGGATCCTCAGCCAAATGGGCTTGTTGGGAATTCCTCGGATTGGTGACTGGCTGACTAGGCAAGGTACCCTTTTGTCTCTCATTCTGTGGGTTGGCTAGTTGACTCATTTGACCCTCTAACCTCTGAATTGTTTGCATGAGAGTGTCTTGATTTTTCATATATCTCTCCATGTTCCTTTCAAAGTCAGTCATTCTCCTTTCTAATTGAGGATTATGGAAGGAGGATTGTGGAGCTTGATTAGGAAAGTTCTGTTGATAATTCGGAAAATTGTTGGGAGAATTGTGAGGGTGATTGGAAAAGTTGGGTTGATGATTGGAAGAATTGGAATGATAGAAGTGGTTTGACCGGGGTGGTCATTATTTTGTTGGCTCCATGAGAAATTGGGGTGATTTTTCCAGCCAGGATTGTACGTTGGAGCGTAAGGATCATTGTTCGGCCTTGAAAAGGCCGCATTCATCGGTTCAGGAAAATGTTGGTGAGCTTGAAATACAGGACACTCCTCAAACACATGATTCATGGCCTGACAGTAAGTACAACCCGGAGTTGGAACTTGGTTCGGGCTGACTTGATTGACTGGACTTGGTTCTTTCATTTCTAGAGCTTCCAGTCTTCTAGCCAGGTTAGCTAACTTAGCCTCATTAGCGATGGATGATTCGATAGAATGGAGACCTCCTTTTGAAGAGATGGAGTTAGGATTCCTAGAGGTCTCGCTAGCAGATTCCCATTGGATGGTCTTCTCAGCTAGAGTTTCATACAAATCCCATCCTTCATTTTCATCTTTTTGCAAGAAATCCCCTTGGCACATACTTTCTAAGAGGGTTTTGGTGGAATAGTCTAAACCGTCATAGAGAATTTGGCATTGTCGCCATTTCTCTATTCCATGATGTGGACATTGGACAAGGAGGTCTTTAAAGCGTTCAAAGTACCTCCAGAACGGTTCACTGGGTTCTTGCTTGAATTGCATGATCGTCTTCCTAATGCGAGCGGTTTTATGGATTGGATAGAACTTCTTCAAGAAGACCTTGATGAAACCATTCCAAGATGTGATAGAGCTGGCCGCTAAGCTATAGAGCCATTTCTTGGCTTGGTCCTTAAGAGCAAATGGGACAAATCTCAACCTAATAGCATCATCTGTAAGGTGTGAGATTTTCATCATTAAGCATACTTCCTCAAATTCTCTTATGAAGAAATAAGCGTCTTCGGACTCTAAGCCATGGAATTTAGGGAGTGTGTTGATGAACTGTGGCTTAAGCTCAAAGTTGTGTTCACCAACCGATGGAAGTTGGATGCAGGATGGAAGTGATGTTCTAATGGGATAAAACCTATCCTGCAAAGATGTCGGTCGATCCATAACCGAATCTGGTCTAGGTTCAAACTCGGATGGTGATGTGTGTCTAGTCAACCTAGATGAATTAGGGTCTCTCAACCACACTTGCATACACAATCACGATCACAACAAGTTCAAACAGCAGTCAACAATAAAATCAACCAAGCCTAGTCTAAGGTATCCTTGACCTAGACAACTCCTAACTGGTTGATTGTCCACAAGAGGTAGAATGTAGACCTTGACCACAAGCTAATCAGCCAGGTCGGGGCAAGATTGGTGGGAGGTTTTCCGTCAAAAGACGTTCCTTAATTAAATAACCACCACTCTTCGGGCTTTCGGCCCTCAATCCCTTTCCTTGACACTGATTTTACAGGAGTCAATTTCCAACACTTTTCCTCTTTAGGATAATCTCCTATTGAGTTCGAGATGTCCCTAAGGCCAACGTCTATCAAATTTTAATTAGGCTTAGGTTGTGCGTGCTTGGAGATGGTTTGTGGGCTAAGGAAGGGTAATGACTTCCCCACCTTATCTTGATTTGGGTTTTGCCCTTAGAGTTGATTCGTGCAAGTGTGCAAGATATAGGAAAGTAGCATTCAAAAGCAAAATCACCCAAGAATGTTTCCTAAACTATATGCTATGCATACATACCTTGTCTCCAGCTCTCTTCAACAGTAATTGTAAAGTAAACGTAATTAGACAAATGCCTAGAATGCAAGTCTAAACGTTTTTTAAGCAATTCACAATCACTCAAATTACTGTTGGATTAAAACAGGGATGGTGATAACAAAACTAGCACAAATATGACATAAAAAACTGAAATTTTTGCAAGCAATATGTCCTGCAAAACAAAGTTTTTAGTAGTCCCAAAAAAATTTCAGATTTGCAAAGCAATTTCTTTAAATTCTGTTTCCTACTTTCGAGAGTAGGGGCACAGAATTTTCAAGTCTTCTCGGCAAGCTTGAATGCTAGATCTTGGTCTTCAATTCCCTGAAACAAACACACAAGAATTGTTAAAACAACTACACCGTTCCCTCCCCGGCAACGGCGCCAAAAATTGATTGCTAAAAGAAAGAACAACCAATGAGTTAAGAATATACCGTGTAGCTTGTGGCTAACGGGTCGTGTCCACAAGGAGGGATGCGATGGAAGCTTTTCGGTGAATCGTTTAGAAACAAGGAGTTGTGTTCATTTTTTAGGAAAAAGAGAATGGAGAGAAAGAGATGAAGGAAAGAAAAATTGCAACTTTCAGAAAAGGTTTTGGAGAAGGTGATTTAAAAAAACTTGAAAATGGTTTTGTTGTTTGTAATAATAAAGAAAGTCTGGGCTCACTATCTCACTACTCAATTGTTCATTCTTCTCTTAAAAAGTTAAGTCCCTCAATGATCAATTGCAAAACTTATAGTTGTCTTTTAGAAAGCTTTAAGTAAAGCACATAAGATGTTAGAAGAGTTGAGTCTTTTTCTTCAAGAAATCGTAGAATCGAATGTTAAAACATCAAGCGCGAAGAAACAAGAATGAATTAAAAATGATTCGAGAGATGTTCATGAAAGAGTTGTGAATTCAACTATCTAAGCCCATCCTCATGTGCCTTCAAGAACACTTTCAAAAAGAAAGGCTTTAAAGTGAGGCATTCATATGAGTCATCGGGTCTTTTTTTCTTTTAAAAGCAGGGGAGAAGAAAAGCAAAAGAGAGTTCGATAGCAAGCCCAGAAAAAACGTTTAGTTATCCATGGAAAACGAAGAAGAAAATAAAGACATAAAATAACCCATACCGTACTGCAAGTGGAAGAGAAATTGGCTCGACTTTTGTATTGCTGTCACTTCAACCTTCAAGTACAAGCTCTCAGTCCTCTCTCTCACAAGCTTTGAACTGGACTACAAATTAAAAATAAAAATTACAACTTTCGTTCTAGCTAAACAAGAGTCTAAATCCTAAGAAAATAAGTACAAAATTTACTCCTAGTCTTCGCTTCTTTTCTCTTTGCTGAAACCAGTATTTATAGGCAAAACCTAAAGGAGAAGATCCCAGGAAGATTGGGAGAATCTCTTGGTCTGATGTATTTCCCGTATCTTCTTCTGATTTTCTTATTTTTGTTTCAAAAGTTTACAAAACAGCCTTTGATTGTGCTTGATTCAGGGAGGATTCTTCTTAACTTTCCTTATATGCCGAGATTTTGCCCTGATTTCTAAATCTTGATGGAGGATTCTTTTCAACATTCCTTATATGCCAAGATTTTGCCCTGATTTCTTCATCTTGATGGAGGATTCTTCTCAACCTTCCTTATATGCCAAGATTTTGCCCTGATTTCTTCATTTCAAATTTATTCTGAATTAATCAGAATTTGGTGGGCTTTTGGGCTTGTTTCTCTTTTCTTTCTTTTAGCACTTGGGCCTACATTTAACAAAGAAAAAGAAGACTTATTAATAGGATTTATTAGATAAAAAGTATGGTAAGGTGACAATGTAAATGCAATATATGTGACTAATCACAAACAAGGAACGACAAGGCCGGATTACTGGCAACTACTCAGGAAGTTAGAGTTTCTTTTCAGAGATGGTATCAAAGAGAGAGATGAGGATCTGTACAATGGAGACATAAGTGGCTTGTCAGATCTGGACCTCCCTGGTGTATTAGTTTGCATCCGGATAATATTTGATGTGATGCACCAGTATGATCTCAGATCCTCCCTTAACCAATCTTGTTCACGAAAGTGACAGCAACGAGCACGATGCACTTGAAGGTCACGGGAAAGAGAATATCACCAGTAAAAGGAGTTAAAGAGAAGAAAACAAAGAGAGATAAAGAGAGAACCTTTCATAGATTGTCATATTTCATTACAAACACTCTTGCTTTCCACTCATATACTACTCTCTCTCCTATTACAAGATCTATAAGAAATGAAAAATACAAAGGAGGAAGAAGAACAACAACTAACCTAAACTATCCTAAAACTACAATATGGAGAAGAAAACCTTAAAACTATCCCAAAAACTCCTCAAAAACTCCTTTCTATCCCGTTCTGAAAGTCCCAGGGTATTTATAGGCGAAACAGGGCACCAGAGGACTTGTACGGAACCTCCCATAAAATCACGACGCACGACTCCACGACACTGCCGTGGAAACATGGTAATTGCCTTGTTTTCATGGTAATTCTTGGGCAGCGCGTGCGGCGCCGCCTGCTGTGCGCCCCGCTTGTCCTGCTGTCTACTGTATGTCCTGGTTTCTGGATTTGGGCCCCCGATTTTGACGAAACCACCCCCAAAGTCAATAGCTATTATTGTAGGATTTTAATAACCAATTAAATGGAATTTTTGGGTTTCTTCTTCATTTCATGCTATGGACTTAGCAACATACAAGAGAGGTATTATTAATAGAATTTAATATTGAATAAATGTGAAGATATGGTGTGAAATATGCAATTTTAGAGACTAATCACTAAAGCATATAGACTTTTACACTGATTTTAAAAACACATGTTTTCGTGCACGGTTTAGCCCCGATCAAGAGATGGCGCCATTGCTGGGGACGAGAATGGTTTAAACTCATGTTTTTTTTTAACATTTTCTTCTCTATTTTGGTATGGAGGTCAAAAGCCCATGATCAAAAGATAGCGCCATTTGTCCCCCTGTCGGCTGTACGTCCTTATTTCTGCATTTGGGCCCCTGGTTTGACGAAATCACCCTCCAAAGTCAATGGCTATTCTTGTAAGCTTTTAATCACCAATTAAATGGGATTTTTGGGCGTCTTCTTCATTTCATGCCATAGACGTAGAAACATACAAGAGAGTTATTATTAACAGAATGTAATATTAAATAAATGTGAAGATATGATATGAAATATGTAATTTTAGAGACTAATCACACCACCACACTTATCTTTTGCTCGTCCCGAGCAAAACAAAAAACTAAGAAAACTATTACACCACTTTCGCAGGTGACGCGATTGCACTGAGCATGTGTAACAAGCTGTTAAACATCTAGGTTTTCCTTAGAGGAGGAGTTTTGTCTCCTGAGGATTTTCAGCGGATTACACCCACAAAATCTATAAAAAAAAGAAATCAAATGGTAGTATTTTGAAAACACATTTTGAAATAGAGAAAAGTGTTAAAATATTTTTGCGAAAATTTAAGTGATCCATGGTCATAGGTTAACCAGAAATTATTCTTCTTAAACTAAGTCGATATGCAAAATCTTATTATAAATTAAATGTAAGAATTTAAAATTGAATTGATTCTTTGATCTTTTATAAAACTTTTAGAACATATTTACATTGTGAACAGTGAAGATTTTTGGAATATCAACTAACTTTTATGCCATTTATTTGTTTATATGTATTTTTTTCTTTTTCTTTTTTTCTTCCCTTAGTTTTTTTTTAAGCTTTTTTATTTACCCGGTAGTGAGCCTTTAGCCAGTGACTCCCAAACCAGATAGTTTTAGGGCATCAGATGAGAAAACATCTCTCAGACTTAAGAACTCGAGTAAATAAGGCCACAAACTAAAGGGGATTATTTTGCTTTTGTCCACCATTTTAGGCGTGAATAATCATGCTTCCTGAGGCATAATTACCCAACTTCAATAAGTGATTTTTACTATCATTAATTTTTTAATATTTTTTTATGGCATTTTCAGTCTTCGTTTCAATCTCAAAAAATTGTGTAAGTGTGAAGTGCATATATCTAAGGCAAAAAATTCAAGATCAAATTATCTTTTCAATCTTACTTCCTTATCCTAAAATTTAAATAAGATCTATTATTTGACTCGGTTTAAAAATTCATAATTTTAGGTCTTCCTAATTTCTAAGATACTCTTAATTTTCTTAAAAATAAATCAAAACTATTTCTCTTATTTCAAAAAGTTTTGTAAAAGAAAAGAAAAAGAGTTTCTATATAAAGAAAAATCTGAAAATTTTCTAAAAAGAAGTGTAAAAGAAAGAAAATTTAAAACAACCTACGTTAGTAAACCCTCCCCCACACTTATCTCATGCATTGTCCTTAATGCATCATGAATGTGTATATACATGAAACAAATAGAAAGGGAAAGAAAATTACCTCATGATGGTAGCTCCGGTGGTGGTCTGATTAGGCCAAGCGTTGCTGCCTAATCAAGATAATGTGGTGGCTCACGGAATCCACCTTTATTGACCTCTTTTTCATTAACATATTTACAATCCCCAATATTAATAGGATCATGCAAGATCCTATCATGAAAATTATTCCCTTTATATGACTAGTCTTAGAAGATCATCACTGAGTCATTATGGTCAATACATTGGTCCAACAATAGAATGTGGTTTTATGGAATGGATGATTTGGGAGCCAATACTCACTCGAAAAAATCAACTTTAGGTTCGAGAGTCGGTTTAGGTTCAAGAGTTGAGTCCAAATCAAAGAATTTAATTTCACATTATGTTCCTATCAATGAAATGTGATTATCCAAAAGAAGTGGTTCAATTTCAAAATCCATGGATACAGGAATCAATGTTGGCTCAGGCAATGGGTCCAACTTGGGTAAGGATGAAAGAGTCAACTTAGATTTAAAGATTGGAATTGAATCACAGAGTTGTGGGTCGAGTTCACATTCATTTTCAAGTTAATTTTATTGAAATGAGAACTTGCCAATTTGTCAATAGGTTGATATTGGTCAAGTTCAAGGTTTTGTGGTGAAATTGAATCTTGGTCAAAGTCTTCAAGATTCCATGATTCTTGATTTTTATCAATATGATTAGTAGTGTTAGGAGTAGTCAAAGATTGGGTAGGAAGAGTTTTCTTATTCCTACATATGTTTTCTAATCGACTAAGTCTAGTTTCTATCAAATTAAAAGGATCGCTTTGGAATTGAATCATGGATTCCATACTCTTTTTGAAGTCGGTATGTTCTTCTTACTGTAGGGCTTAGAAAATGGAGTAAGAATCTTGGATTTGAAAACTTTGATGGGATTTTGAGTCTTCTAGATTTTGAATTCGTCGCTCGAGTTCCTCTAAGGCTTCCATCCTCTTTCTAGTCAATTGGTTCTTCTAATGGTTGTTTGGGAGAAGGAGTATATGAAGCTAGATGTTGGTAAGGTGGTTGACCATATGACCTGGGAGAGTTGTATCCCCACTGACTCTGTGAAGAATGGTAATGATTATTCCAGTCTTGTTCATAGCATTGGGACTGGGGCACATATTGAGTCGGATAAGCCCAATTCGGTATATAAGGTTGTTTCATGTTGTACATAGCCGGTCGGAGTTATCCGAGCCAAATAAGATTGGGGTGAAATGTGGATTCATATTAGGATTGAAAAATTGTTGTTAAAATCCATTTCACAATTTACAAAAAACAAACAAACAAACAAACAAATAAAGAAAAAGGAAAAAAAAAAAACAAGCTTATGCTAGGGTTACTTAGACCTAGACGACTCCTAACTGGTTAGACTGTCCACGGGGGTACATTGTTAGAATCTGATCACGAGTTAATCAGCCAGGTAGGGGCAAGATCAGTGAGAGGTACCCATGCTGGAGCAACGGGCCTAATTATACCAAACCACTGTTCTTTGAGGTTTCGCCTCTCAATCCCCAACCTTCGACACTGATTTGACAAGAGTCAGCTTCTAACAACTCTCCCCTTAGGTCAATCTCCTAAATGAGTCTGAAATGTCCCTAAGAGCCAACGTCTAACAAGTTTTATTAAGGCTTGGGTTGTGTGAGTGGGGAGGTGATTTTTGGGTTAAGGGAGGGTAATGACTTCCTCACCTTATGTTATATTGGGTGTTGCCCTTAAATCAGATTCGTGCAAGTGTGCAATATAGATAAGAATGAATAGACAAAAAGAGTAAATCACCCGCGTGTTTGTCCTAACTATATACAATGCAATATGTACACCTCTGTCAAGATCATAATAATACAAGAACAAAATATAGTATATTGGAATTGAAATCGACACGTGCCTAGATGCAAATGTCTAAACCATTTTAAAGCATCCAATTTTCGTATTTTAGTTCTTAAATTATTATAGTGTACAGGTGATAGAAATTAGCAACAGAATATAATAATATACAAGATTTACCCAGCCATACAAAAGCAAGTGTGCTCTTTCTGCAATGCTAAAAATTTGACCGCACACCAAAAAACAAAGAAGAAAAGTTAACAAAAATGTGAAATCAAACCGTTCCCATCCTCGGCAACGGTGACAAAATTTGATCAGGGTAAAACCGTGCACGAAAAGTGTATGTTTTGAAATCAAGAGTTAAAAGTGCGTGCTTTGGCTTCCTCGATACTTCTGTTATAGCATAGAGGCTAAACGGGTCGAATCCACATGGACAGGAAGTGATAGAAGTTTTACCGGTATGTTCACATGTGTGTTAAAGTTTCTTTATTGTTTTAAAGAATCAAAAAGAAAACAAAATAAAAAGTGGAAAGAGGAGAGTATGGTGAAACACGAAGAAGTGAGAACATAGAAGAGAAGATATTTGTAATTTTTGATATATTTCTAAAATAAAGTAAAAAGGAAAGAAAACCCTTGGCTACTAACTACTAATGGCTCCACTAATTATGCTAAGCTCTTAGTGATAGTTGCCTCACATGTATCCTTGGCCATCACTAGTCCTTATTTCAAGAGCGTTTCAAAGCATAACCCATAAGATAACTCATCACATCCAAACTCAACAAAACAAGTGCAGGGTACACTTAAACCATCAAAACTAAACAAGAGAAAGCATGAAATAAAGTAATGTTAGCTTGTTAGAGAGTTAGGATGTTAGAGTGTTAGAATCCATCATCATGAGTCATCAATGGCTCTTGCAAGAGCAAGGCCAAGTAGAGGCTATTAGATTCATGTGGATTATCAAGTAAGAAGTTAGTAAGTTAATGGTTAATAGTTCGTCGCCATGAGAGAAAATTAGCTAAGCATGTAAAATGAGTTAGAAAGAAGAAAACAAAGAGAGGTAAAGAGAGAACCTTTCATAGATTGTCACCTTTCAATACAAGCACGCTTTCTTTTCACTCATGTACTACTCTCTCTCCTATTACGAGTCTACAAGAAATGAAAAATACAAAGGAGGAAGAAGAAGAACAACTAACCTAAACTATCCTAAAACTACAATATGGAGAAGAAACCTTAAAACTATCCTAAAAACTCCTCAAAAACTCCTTTCTCTCCTGTTCTGAAAGTCCCAGGGTATTTATAGGCGAAACAGGGCATCAGAGGACCTGTAGGAGCCTCGCGTCAAATCACAACGTGCGGCTCCACGACATTGCCATGGAAATGCGGCAATTGTCGTGTTTTCACAGTAATTGTTGGGCGGCGCGCGTGGCGCCGGTTGCTGCGCTCCCCCGCTTGTCCCCTTGTCGGCTGTACGTCCTGGTTTCTGAATTTGGACCCCCGATTTTGATGAGACCACCCTCCAAAGTCAATGGCTATTATTGTAGGCTTTTAATCACCAATTAAATGGGATTTTTGGGCTTCTTCTTCATTTCATGCCATGGACCTAGAAACATACAAGAGAGGTATTATTAACAAATTTAATATTGAATAAATGTGAAGATATGGTATGAAATATGCAATTTTAGAGTCTAATCACTAAAGCATACATACTTTTACACTGATTTTAAAAACACATGTTTTCGTGCACGGTTTAGCCCCGATCAAAAGATGGCGCCGTTGCTGGGGACGAGAATGGTTTAGACTCATGTTTTTGTTAACATTTTCTTCTCTATTTGATATGGAGGTCAAAAGTTTTAGAAATTTAACATTGCAGACGCTAGAACATCATTGCACCTTCCTGCTCTCAAAAGCAGGGAGCTTGATTTATTTAATTGGTCGTAGAAGAGCCAAATAGTCACGAAGCTATATTAGGGTTTCTAGTTCACAGTTTTTGCAGGGTTCTGTTTTGTTGCATATAATTATGTAATTTGCTATTGGATTTCTGTAATTTTGCTTGAAACACTACAATAATTAAAGAACTAAAATCGGTAATTGGACGCTTTTAATATAGTTTAGACATTTGTATTTAGACACATGTTAAATTTCATTCCTTCTGTTGTTGCAATCTGGAGTGAGGTGTACATATGACATTGCATATAGCATAGGACAAACATGTGTGTAATTTACTCGCTTTGTGTATTATTTCATGTCTATATTGCACACTAGCACAAATCGGACTTAAGGGCATAACCCGATACAAGATAAGATTGGGAAATGATTACCCTTCCGTAGCCCAAATACCACCTCCCCACTCACACAATCAAGCCTTAATAAAAATTAATAGATGTTGGCCCATAGGGACATCTCGGACTTATTAAGAGATTGACGGAGGGTGAAACTTATGAGAACCATACTTTTGCCAAATCAGTGTCTAAGGTTGGGGATTAAGAGGTTAAGCCTCGAAGATCTGGTGGTTTGGCGTAATTAAGGCCCGTTGCTTATGCACGAATACCTCCCATCACATTTTACCCTTACCTGGCTAATTAGCTCATAGTCGGGTTCATATAACAACCTTCCCCAGGTAATCGGCTAGTTAGGAGTCATCTGGGTCTTGGTCAACCCTAGTATAGGCTTGATTTTGATTTTTTTCTCTTTTTTTGTTTGTTTTTTTATTTGTATTTGTTCGTGAAACGGATTTCAACAACAATTTTTTCAATCCTAATATGAATCCATATTTCACACTCATCTCATTTGACTTGGATAACTTTAACTCGGCTTTAAATAACATGAACCAATCAAATAGGCCGGATTAGATTTATCTGACTCAATATGACCCATATTGTTGGAACTTAATTTTGATGATACATTTGTGAAGCCATATCATTTGGAGCTCTATCACAAGTCTATTCAAGAGCTCTTTATGATCAAGACTTCCCAAGGAGAGTTGATAATGATGTGTATTGTGATTGTTGATAGCATGTTAAAAGCCTTGACACACACACACATCATAGCCTTTTAGTCGACTTATACTCTTTTATAGTCGACTTATAATTGGTATAGTCGACTTACCTATTTCCCTAGTCGACTAGCTTTTTGTCCTGAAAGCATACCAACTCTCTGTTTGCATTATTAGTCGACTTAACAGTCTTTCTAGTCGACTAATAGATGGCCTAGTCGACTTATAATATAGTTCTGGTCGACTTGGTTCAGTTTCTAGAAACTTGTCTTTTGATTTCAACTTGACCTAGTCGACTTGGTCTTTTCTATAGTTGACTAACCTTGAGAAATTTGCCTACCCTAGTCGACTAACCCCATATCTCAAGTGGACTAATGGCAGTTTCTGACTGTTGGACAATTTCTGTTTTCTGGTATTTCCTTCAATGTTATCCAACGTTTAAACATTCAAATTTGTCCTAGTAACTACCCTAACTAACCATAGAGTTCAGCTATAAATAGGGTTGTTATCTTAGGTTTAAAATTCCAATTCAAATATATAGTTTTCTGACCAAAAAATCTTGCCAAATTATGGTTCTCTGAAAACTGTTCCCACTTTCTGTTTCTTCACCAAATTCCTACTCCAAAGTGAAGATCTCTGAAAGTCAACCTATAATAGCCCTTGTCCACGATCACATAGTGAATCAAGGCTTATAGGAAAGTTTGTAATCACTCAAAGGAAGCATTGTACAAGAGCGTCTTCTTGGTGTAGAAGAGAAGTTGTACAAGGTGTTGTGGTCTTCTTGGTTGTAAGAAGAGTTGTATACATTTGGCAAAGGGGATTTGTCAAGTGGAATACATGGTATTGATTTTGGGTGTACAAAGTCAAGGATAAAGGAAAATCTCAAGCGGGTGGCTTGGGGACTGGATGTAGGTCACGAGGACAGAACCAGGATAAATCACTCATGTTTGCGTTTGCTTAACTTTTCTGTGATTTATTTCCTTATTTGCAAGTACGTTTATTTGTTTAACCCTAATATTCTTATGTGAGCGTTGACATTGTATTTTAGATCCACACTTGGCATCATTTTGGGACCAACAATTGGTATCAGAGCAGGTTCAATATTTTGTATCAGAGCCCTGCATACCTAGTTAACAATCTACAAGGATGGCAACGGAGCTCCCTTCGTCACAATTCAAAGAAGGACATTTTACACAACGTCCACCGCTATTTGACGGATCCAACTACAACTATTGGAAGTGTAGAATGAAGATCTACTTGCAATCGCTCAACTACGAACTTTGGAATATTGTAGAAGCACCATACACCAAACCGCCAACCAACTACAACGCTTGGAGTGATGATCAAAAGAAGAATGCGAACCTTGATGCCAAATGAATGCTTTATTCTGTGCTATAACCAAAGAAGAATTCAACAGTGTGTCAACAGCCACTTCTGCAAATCAAATATGGCACACTCTTCAGATAACACATGAAGGCACAAATAAGGTTAAAGAATCTAAGATTTCTGTTCTTGTTCACAGGTTTAAACTTTTCAAAATGAAGGAGAATGAAACCATCTCAGAAATGGTTACAAGATTCACCGACATAACCAATTCCTTAGCATCCCTTGGAAAGGAATACACCCAAGTCGAAAAGTTCGCAAGATCCTTCGTGCACTCACACCAGATTGGGAGAAGAAGACAACTGCAATAGAAGAAGCGAATGATCTCTCAACAATGACATTAGAAAACCTTATTGGTAATCTAATGGTATATGAAGTGCAACTCAAAGAAAGAAAGAAGGATGAACAACAATCTCTCTCAAAGAAGAAAGAACTTGCCTTCCATGCGTCCTCAGACACTGTAACGCCCCGATCCTGTGGGTACGGAGACGTTACTGCAACGTATATACGCAGGTCCGAAATACCCTCACGTATATACGCTAAGCATCAGTACAGGCAAGAATCTGAGTACGGAAGCAAGTGGTGCATTATACATTCCAACACATGAGTACAATTACAAAGTTATCACCAGGGGTGATAAATATTACAATAATATTACATCACTGATAGGCGCAAATGCGAGAATACAAAGAGATGTACAAGAGTGAACAGTACAAAAGGCACTCACGAGTTTACAAAAGGAAAACTCGAGAGGCACACAGAGGGCCTGGAAGGATAGAGCTTCAGATGGTCTGCTGGAGATCCATGCTACCGCTGCGCCACTATGACCAACAACTGGGGGAATCCACATGCTCCAAGCTCCATGACCTGGACATGAGAATCCAGGGGAGTCAAATAGAACTCCCCAGGCGAGTGGTAATACAAAAGCCAGATGGCGTGCTGAGATAAGTACAAATGTATCGATAAAACTGAATCATAATCATGCATTGAAAACCGTGTCGTGAGCATAAGCATGTATAATCAGGTAGATATATAACAAGTGATATCAAGCAGGAACTACTCATGGAATGATAAGATAGGAGCAGTAGACTGATGGAATGGAACATGGGTAATAAAACAGGATATGAGTAGCTAATATGATAATAATCATAATACCGGAAATCCAATGTAAAACCCGATGCAAGCAAACTCGGCAAAGCATACAACGGATCCATGGCTGGCATCTTTTATTATTATTATTATTACTCGTCTTACCCTGATGTCTAGATATGTGAACTAGCGTCCCAGCACACATATATCCACATCTGAGTAAAGCAAGATTGTTATTGGAAACCAACGGGGGGGGGGGGTATCAACGAACAATGTTTACAGTGGGTCCCGTGCATACCCGGGACCACAGCCCAGGATGTTCCGTTGCTTGGTGACGGAACCTACCGCAAGGCGATTTCAGAAGGGTCTTATGGATGCCCTTATCAAGATGGTACCAGAAAGGAGGGAGCCAGCTCTCCCCTCGGTCCCCTGGAGGCCCACAGGTCAGACCGGAAGTTTTAGTTGCACAACATGCCTAATACCACTGTAAACACGAACATGTATTGATAGCCGCAAGTTTCCCCCGACCCGATGCAAGTTGTTCCTTTTAAGATTTATTATGTAGTTATCAATTTACGGGAATAGCAGGTACAAGACATGATCAGGAGTTCAGGAGTACATGAGTACTATAAATTCAGGGCACTGTATATATAATACAGGATAACAAGTACAAGATTCAAGTCACTGCATGTAATGCAGGATAACAAGTGTAGTATTCCCGTAAATGTGATAATCACAGGTCAAGTATATCATGTCGGGTGTCAAGTGATAGCATGACAGGAGGATGATATTTGGCAAGTGACCAATCATGTCAAGAGATTGATATTAGTCCGGATGGCAAGTCATGTCATAACAAGGGCCTTGCCAAGTAGTAGCATGTTTGGTGTCAGGTGAAAACACCTCAGTTGTCAGGTGATACAAACAGGTGTTAAATAGTAGCATGTAAATGATAGGTATGAAGTAATGGCATAGTAAGTGTTAACATATCAGGTAAATACGTGGCATGATGATAGAGTAGTAGTTGAGCACAACCAAGCGGAGCTGAGCAAGCTGGAGGCACAGATAGCAAACAGTATTTAACACTGGAGCGTCTGGCAAGGTTACCGGGACAACTCGGCTTAAGGTGCGAGTGGAAAATCCGGCAGTCTCTCGCCTAGACGAATCTAGTGGTAAAGTGCTGAGTGCTGATCATGATAACCAGGCGGAGCTGAAGAACCTGACGGTCCCAATCACCTCTCTTTCAAGATAGTGAGAGACGGAGGCTGAAGGACGGAGAGACCTGTCGGTCCCAATCACTTCCCTTTCGAGATCGTGAGAGACCGGAGGCTGAAGGGTCCGGAGGTCAAGTACGTTCGGGGTTTAAGCGCACTCTCGGTGGCTACTAGCCATCCCAGGAGTGGGCAGAAACCCAGAGCCCAACGACCATGAAGGGTTGGCCACGCATGGTATAAAGCAGTAAAATACAACACAGGCATGGTATATGTACAAGAATTAAACTACCCTAATACAAGAATTCGTCACAAAGCAATACATGTCCAGTCATTGGCACTCGGCCATACACAAATGCAGGGACTCAGCCCAATACAAAATACATGTAAACATGGAATAAAATACATGTCGACCCGACAAAGCAGGGAAACCCAAATGGTGGCGAGAGCGAGGACACTCGCCTAAATCTCCGGAAGAACCGAAAACTCTGAAATCCATGGAACTCGCGTACGCGCCATAAATATAATAAGTGAAGAGGAGAGAGAAAGAGTTAGAGAGAGAAAGAGAGAGGAAAATGAGAGAGAGAAGTATATGGAAGGAGAGAGTGCACAGGGAGACGCGAGTTATACGAGTGAGACGCGGGGTTGCAGACGCGGGAGTCGCGTCACGGGAATAGCAGACGCGGGAATCACAGACGCGGGAATCACGTCGCGAAGGTGCCACAAACGCGGGGTTCGAGACCCGCGTTCAAGTCAGGGCACGAGGAGAACACGGACGCGGTCATGGGTTCCGCATCGCGTTAGCATGAGAAGAACACAGACGCGGGCATTAGCTCCGCGTCGTGCAGACATGAAAGGGACACAGACGCGGGCATAGACTCCGCGTTGCGTCGGTACAAGAACGCGAAGGCCGCGTTTAAACAGATGCCAAGAACGCGAAGATCCGCGTTAAGGCGTTGCCTGGACGCGGGGTTGAGATCTGCGTCAGCAATATACAGAGAGGAGGAGGGAGAGAGAAAGGGAAAGGTGCTTGCTTTGGTGGTGGTGTTACTTGGTGGAGGAGTTAGATTTTGATGGAGTAATGAAAAAGAAGGTGAAGGAGGTGATGTTTGGAGGTTGAAGTAATGGAGATGGAGGTGGTGTTGTGATGGTGAAAGTGATGGTGGAAGTGAAGATGGTGGTGGAAAATAGTAGAGGTGATGGTGATGTTAGTTGTTGTCGTTGTAATCGTCACCGTAATGATTACCGGAATAATCGCGAACGATTACCGGAATAATCATCGGAGATATTACCGACGAAGAAGAGCTCGGCCCCAATCCAAAGGAGGTGGCCGGCTCTTGATGTGGTGATGGGGTGGTGGTTTTGTGGAGGGTTTTGATGGTGGTGGTATTTTTGGAGAAGGTAAAGGAGAAGGTGAAGGCTTTGGTGGAGTTGTTGAAGTTGTGGTGCTTTAAATGGAGATGGAGGAGGAAGAAGATGAAGGTAGGAAGTTGGAGAAGTTGTAGTAGTTATTGTTGTGGTGGAGATGAAGGAGGAGTTGGTGGTGGTTAAGGTGTTGGTGAAGAGAAAATGAAGTTGAAAGGAGAAGGAAAGGTTTATATAGGATTTGGAATTGTGAAGGAGATGTAAAAATGTTTTAGGGAGGGGTTTTTTTTTAAAAATGGAGAGGTGAGGTGGCTCTTTGGCGGCCATGGTGATGGGAGAGGAGTTGGATATTTTGGAGAAGATATTTTTGGAGGAAAAGAGATATTTTTGGAGGAAGAATGTAGAAGATAATGGAAGAATGGAGAAGTTTGGAGAATTTGGTGGAAGGAAAAGAAAGGAAGAAAAAGGAAAAAGGAAAAGAAAATGAAAAGAGGAAGATATTTTCTTGAAAGAAAAAGTGAAAATAATTAGAGTAGCGGATTCCCGGGATTCGGTTGCGGATGCGGAAAACTTTCGGAAAATACCGAAATCGTCCGAAAATCAAGTATCTCGGAACGACCCGCAAAAATTCTCAAAAATCAAGAATATTATTCTAAGAATCATGGTGAAATCCATTTTAAGAAATTCTTTATAGTTTTTAAATTAAAAATCCTGAAATCGGCCGCCAATATCGGTCGACACCAAATCTCGCAGAAATCTGATAAATTCTGAAAATTCCCAAAAATGAATTAAGATAGTAAATATTATTCTAAGCAAACATGGGAAGCGGTTTCTCAAAATTTGACTCCATTTGTAAATTAAAAATCCAGGAATCGGTCAGCGGTGCTGGTCGACACCGGTTTTGAAGATTTTCCATTTAATTCAGGAAAATTCCAGAAAATCATAAAAAATCTAAAATATTGGAAAATGATGTTTGAAACTGAAATCGGTCAAATCTGAATACCGGAAAGACCAAATTGAGTAAGACACTAGGATCGGGTCCCTGGTTCAGAGAAGAGCAGACTCTGAGTCCACGAATCCGGATCCAAGACAAAACGATCATATAAATAATTCATAATACAAAATAAATATAGGAAGTAAATCGAAAAATACGATCGAAAAATCTGAATACGCAACTAAGTACGTATTCCGGGAGCGGGGTGTTACAGACACGAAACATTCAGATGACGATGAAGAGGAGATGACAATGCTTTCAAGAAAATTCAGAAGATTCTTAAAGCAAGGTAAGTTTAAATGTTTTAATTACAATAAAACAGGTCATATGAAGAAGGATTGCCCATTGCTCAAAAACAAAGGTAAATTCAAGAGCAAAAAGTTCAGAAAGAAGAAAGACTATCAGGCATCATGGAAAAACAGTGATTCCTCTTCCTCTGACGAAGAAGAAACCACTGAACATGCCAACATCTGTTACATGGCGCTAGAAGAAGATGAGGTACAATACACTGAACTTTTAGATGCATTCCATGAATTATTCAATGATCTAAAGAATGAAAAAATGAAGAATAAAGTTTTATTAAAGGAAAATGAAAAACTTTTCAAAGAAAACTCTTGTTATGTCTCTCAAGTTTCTTCTATAAATTCGTAAAAAGATTGAAAAAGTGATATCATCATTGAAAAAGTATAATGAGAATTTTATAAAAGAAAATATTTTGCTTAAAAAGGAAACTCTGTCTTTAAATGAAAGAATTTCTGTATTAGATAAAGACATGTCAGTTTTCAAAATGTAATATGAAGAGATTTTGAAAAATGTGACTAAGTTTAATCAAGGAAAAGAAAAGTTGAATGATTTGTTATCATATCAAAAGATGTCACATAATCATTATGGTCTTGGATTTTTTGAAAAATCTTCATATGTTAGTAATCCATATAATTCTTTTGTGAAAAGAAAGTCTGATATTATTTAAAAAAGAATTAAGAATAAGTTTATATGGATTCCTAAAAACTTAAGCATTGTTGACAAAAATACTTATATTGCATCATACATACATGATATATGTAATCCATGCAATTATGTGTATACTAACAGATGGAAACCAAATTCAAATTGGGTTAGGTCTCCTAAAGGTTAATGCTTTACTTTTATGATTGGTACCATCTAATGTTTATCTTTCAGGTACCATATAAGAAGTTTGATAAGAACAATACTTCAAATATTTATCATATATATACATGTTATGATATATTTGTTGTAGGGGGAGAACACAAGTGTTTCTATATCTGTTATAACCCATTTTCTGCAGGGAGAGAATATATAACTTATTTTCTGCAGGGGAGCATTTGTGCACACAAAGTGTCATCATCAAAAAGGGGGAGAATATTAGAACTTAATTTTGATGATACATTTGTAAAACCATATCATTTGGAGCTCTATCACAAGTCTATTCAAGAGTTCTTCATGATCAAGACTTCCTAAGGAGAGTTGATAATGATGTGTATTGTAATTGTTGATAGCATGTTAAAAGCCTTGACACACACACATACACATCATAGCCTTTTAGTCGACTTATACTCTTTTATAGTCAACTTATAATTGGTATAGTCGACTTACCTATTTACCTAGTCGACTAGCTTTTTGTCCTGAAAGCATACCAACTCTCTGTTTGCATTATTAGTCGACTTAACAGTCTTTCTAGTCGACTAATAGATGGCCTAGTCGACTTATAACATAGTTCTGGTCGACTTGGTTCAGTTTCCAGAAACTTGTCTTTTGATTTCAACTTGACCTAGTCGACTTGGTCTTTTCTATAGTCGACTAACCTTGAGAAATTTGCCTACCCTAGTCGACTAACCCCATATCTCAAGTCGACTAATGGCAGTTTCTGATTGTTGGACAGTTTCTGTTTTCTGGTATTTCCTTCAACGTTATCCAACGTTTAAACATTCAAATTTGTCCTAATAACTACCGTAACTAACCATAGAGTTCAACTATAACTAGGGTTGTTATCTTAGGTTTAAAATACCAATTCAAATATATAGTTTTCTGACCAAAAAATCTTCCCAAAATTATGGTTCTCTGAAAACTGTTCCCACTTTCTGTTTCTTCACCAAATTCCTACTCCAAAGTGAAGATCTCTGAAAGTCAACCTATAATAGCCCTTGTCCACGATCACATACTGAATCAAGGCTTCACAGAGTTAATGGGGGTTCACCACCCTCGAGTCAAATTTCAGCCACTTTGTCCAATTTTCACAATATTCATTCCCCGATTTTGTTTTCTATACTCTTTTTTCAGAACCACCAATTGTAGAAAAATTCGAATTAGAAAAGAGTATGAAAACTGTACAGGTCATGTTTGAGTCCCAACAAAACATGTTAGACTTACAATCTTCACAATTTTTTCAAAACCAAGATTCATACACTCCCTTTCTAGAACAATCATTTGAAGAAAAATTCGAGTTAGAAAAGAGTATAGAAATCTTGCATGAGACCGCACAATAATTTAAAAAATCTTCTACCCAGTTTATCGATAGGTTAGAAGCACAACTGAGTCAATTGGTCAATATTTATAGGAACGAGAAAACTCTCTCTTATCAACTTTTGACCAATCCTTATATCTCTAACTCTATCGATTGTACTCAAGAATCATGTTATTTTGGAAACCAAGATTCAATTTCAGCATACCCATTTGAACTTGACCAAACTCCAAAATTCTGAAAATTTTATTGACAAATTAGCATGTTATCCCCTTCCTAAAATTGAACTTGAGCATGAATGTTATCTTGAACCTCAAATTGATAATTCAATTCCAATTTTTATATCAATGTTGACTCTAGAATCTTTACCTCACTTCAAACATTTTCCCAAGTCAGCTTTGAATTTTGTGCCCATACATCGTGAAATTATTACTCATCTTTGACAATTCACATCTGAAACTTGACCAATACATAACGTCTAAGAGTCTCATTGACAAATTGGCAAGTTCTCATTTTTTATGAAATTGAACTCAATCAAGAATGTGACCCAGATTCTCAAATTTGTGATCTAGTTCAAATTTTTGAATCAATATTGACTCCTATTTTGTTACCCGATGTAACGCCCCAGTCCGGAGGGTACGGAGACGTTATTGCGACATATATACACAGGTCAGAAAAATCCTCACGTATATACGCTAAGCATCAGTACAAGGAAGAATCAGAGTACGGAAGCACGTGGTGCATTATACATTCCAACATATGAGTATAATTACAAAGTCATCACCAGATGTGACACAATATTAAAAGAATATTACATCACCGATAGGCGCAAATGCGAGAATACAAGGAGATGTACAAGTATGAATAGTACAAAAAGGTGCTCACGAGTTGCAGGAGATGCCGCGAGCCAACCCGGGGGAGCAAGGAAAGGATTGGAGCTACAGCTGGTCTGCCTGCTCCGCAAAGTAAGCTTGGTCCTCAATAAAAAGATTCACGCCAGTCCAAGCTCCGAGACCTGGATATGAGGATCCAGGGAAGTCAGAACTCCCCAGCAAGTGGTGTTACAAATGCCAAGTGGCATCATGGATAAGTACATGTGTATCGATAAATTTGAATCATAAACATGTATTGAAAACTGTGTCGTGGGCACAAGTATGCAAAAGCAGATAGATATATAGAAAGTGGTATCAAGCAGGAAATACTCATGGTATAATAATATAAGGGCAGAAGACTGGTGGGATAGAATACAAGTGGAAAGGCAAGATGTAAAAAAGTATAACATAATAATGGCCATAAACTGGAAATCTGATATAAAACCCGATGAAAGCATACATGGCCAAAACAAGTAACATAATCAAGTTTGCTGTAACACAACAAGTTATTATCTTGGCATTTTATTATTATTACTCATCCGACTCATATATCTAGGTATGTGTCCTGGTGTATATCTCAATACATATACATCCATATATAAGTAAGTCGAGGTTGGTTATTGGAAGCTGATGAAGAACTGATAGCTCATACTTATAGTAGTTCCCGTCCGCCCGGAACACAGCCATATGGGGGCCTGAAATCTCTCTAACATGCATCTTCTGGGGGCCTGAAATCCCACTAACACGAATCGTCAGTTTTAGTATTTCATTACTATAAGTAAGGCATCATACCGGCATCCATCACTTCCTCCCATTCTCCATGTAAGTTATCCTTTTTATGGCTTATTAAACATAATTTTAGATTACGGGAATGAGTAGGATCATAACTGGTCATAACATGAGCACATAACAAGCATAAAATGAGTTTATAATAAGAGATCAGGTACTGCATTCCCATGATATGATAATCATGAGTAGAGTTAAGCTTAACGGGTATCAGGTTTTAATCATGACAATGTCAAGTGTTCAGGTAGGTGACATGTGATAAGTCATATCATGACAGGGGATAGGTTATAAGAGAACATAATAGGAGCAGGTGTCCAGTAGTAGCATGGTAAGTGATAACACATCAGTTGTTAAGTGATACAAAATACAAATGTAAGTCAACCCGACGAAGCGAGGAAGTCCAAGGGGAAAGCGAGAACACTCGCCTAAATCTTCAGAAAACATAGTGAAATCCCTGATCTCCCGAATCTAGAAAATCAACGCCTAAACGCGTTCTAATAAATATTATATTATATAGAAGAGGAGAGAAAGAAGGAATCAGAAGGGGAGAGAATGGAGACGCGGAAGTCGCAGACGCGGGAGTCGCGTCGCGTAGATACCACAAACGCGAGGTCAAGACCCGCGTTTAAGTTAGGACACGAGAAGAACGTAGACGCGAGCATGAGCTCCGTGTCACGTTGATACAAGAACGCGAGGATCGCGTTAAGAAATTGCTTAGACGTGAGGTGAGCTCCGCGTCTAGCAATTAACAAAGAAAGAGATAGACATGGAGATAAGGGAGTGAGAGAGATAATAGAAAGAGAGAGAGAGAGAGAGACGCAGTGATGGAGGGAGAGAAAGGGGGATGCAGGGTTGGGGAGACGCAAGGTTAACAGGGAAAGAGAGACGCAGGGGGGGTAAAACCAGAGGAGAAAGAAAAGAAAAAGGAAGGAAAAAGAAAGAAGGAAAGAAGGAAAGAAGGGATGAAAGAAAAGAGAAGGAAGGAAAGAAAAGAAAGAAGAAGGGAAGGGGAAAGGAAGGCGGGCCATGGCCGCGGTCGTCGGCGGCGGCCGGAGTAGGCCGGAGATCGGTAGCCCAAGCAATATGTGGGGGTGCAAGTGTAGTTGAAATGGTGAAAATGGAGTTTTGGAAAAGGGGTTTCGGAGAACGAAGCTATGGCTCGTTGGAAAGAGTGCGACGAGGAGAGGAAGATGGCATGGTTGTTGGTGGCCAAGGTGGTGTAGGTGGTGGTGGAAATGGTGGTGAAGTTTGATGGTAATGGGTTGTTTCTTGATGAAGAAGGAGGTGATGTTGGTGGCCGGAGTGGGTGTTATGGTTGTTGTTGTTGTTGGAATGGTGGAGGAGATGGAGGAGAGAAATATGGAGAAGTTGGTGGAGATGGAGGGTGGAGGGGGTGGCTGGCCAAGGGAAGGCACGGGGTTGCGTTTTGGGTGCTGGAAATGAAAGAAGAAAGGAAGAAGAATAAAAGAGAGAAGGGAAAAAAAGGGGTTTATATAGAAGAAGTTTTGATTATTATAAGTTTGCCATCCCCATTGAAGAGAGTTGCGTCTCTTTTCAAAAAAGAGGCCCGCGCCTCATAAAATGAAAACCCGCATATGGAAATTGCCCAAACGGGGGGATGGAACTTGCGTCCAGGGAAAAACGTGAATGTTGCGTTTAACAGAAAGGACAAAAGTCATAATGACTTGATTGGAGTTGATCTGAAGTGCATTAAATGCAGAAAGAATGTGAATCTTCGTATTAAAGACCAGATCCATGTCTGGTGATCCTCGCATCTGAGAAAGGAGAGAGAAAATGAGAAGAATATAAATAAAATATCTAGATAATTCTGGTATCTGGGGAAAATACCGAAAACTCCGGAAAAGCCCAAAAAATGAAGTAACTCGGAAAGCTTTCCAAAAATTCTCAAAAATAATAAATATTATTTTAAGATATTTGATGAAATTTGATTTCAAAAATTCAATTCCATTTTCAAAATAAAAATCTTGAAGTCAACCGTCGATACCGGTCTACACCGGGTCGGCTGGATTTCAATAAATTCTGAAAAATCTTAGAAAATATATATAGATAAAAATTATGATTGTAAGAAATAATGTGAAAGCCGTTTCTTAAAATTCAACTCCGTTTGTAAATTAAAAGTCCGAGAATCGGTCAGAGGCACTAGTCGACACCGGTTTTGAAGATTTTAAATTTAATTCAGAAAAATTCCAGAAAATCATGAAAAATCTAAATATTGGAAAATGATATTTAAAACTTAAATCGGTCAAATTGGAATAGCGAAAAGACTAAATTGAACAATACACTAGGATCGGGTCCTCGGTTCAGATTAGGACTGACTCCAAGTCTACGAATCCAGATCCAAGGCAAAACGACCATATAATTAATTCATAATACAAAACAAATACAGGAAGTAAATCGAAAAATATGATCAAAAAATCTGAATACGCAACTAAGTACGTATTCTGGGAGCGGGGTGTTACATTCCATCCACCTTACAAAAAATTACGTCCTCGCAATTTCATTAAGGGGTAAAATGAATACAAAAGGGACAGGGACGGGAATTATACCAATCAAGATATGAATCACCACAGTTAGCGTTCTCAAGTCGACTGAACAATAACCGGAATATAGACATCTTCTGCATTTCCTGTTGTATAAACTTCAAACGATGTCGAATAATACTGACCTGATAACACCGCTTTGCAATAGAATTCCAGCTGTACTGCATACTTGATAGCTCTCCGAGAATAAGCCAAAATACTGAACATAAAGAAAAACTCGATAATATTGAGCATAATAAAGAAGACCGATGATTAAGAATTCTAAAGACCAGACATCAATCACTCTGAAGAATATATCCAAGAATAGAGAGTAACCGTAGAAAATCCGGATACTGCCTTCTGAAGATAACCCGATCATGGATCAATTCTGAGAATACCCGAACTCCATAGAGTTGATCGAAGAGATCATATAATAACTTCATTCAGAACCAGCCACTACCTCTCTAGTATAACCATATCTTAAGTTGGTATAAAGGCTACGAAAAACCAAAATAGTGGAAAGATGGAAGGGTTTAGAAATCAAAGGAAGGATGATCAAGAAAAGATAACTCTACACTTGTAGTTGGACTGTATAACCAGGACTCATGCATTCCAGTTGCAAATTTCTTTACCATTATTTGCCGACTAGTTGTACTGAAAATGTGAGAGCCTAGGCTCTGATACCACCCGGTAACGCCCTAGTCCGGAGGGTACGGAGACATTACTGTGACGTATATACACAGGTCAGAAAAACCCTCACGTATATACGCTAAGCATCGTACAAATAAGAATCAGAGTACGGAAGCACGTGGTGCATTATACATTCCAACATATGAGTACAATTACAAAGTTATCACCAGATGTGACACAATATTATAAGAATATTACATCACTGATAGGCGCAAATGCGAGAATACAAGGAGATGTACAAGTATGAACAGTATAAAAGGGCGCTCACGAGTTGTAGGAGATGCCGCGAGCTAACCCGGGGGAGCAAGGAAAGGACTGGAGCTACAGCTGGTCTGCCTGCTCCGCAAAGTAAGCTTGGTCCTCAGTAAAAAGATTCACGCCAGTCCAAGCTCCGAGACCTGGACATGAGGATCCAAGGAAGTCAGAACTCCCCAGCAAGTGGTATTGCAAATGCCAAGTGGCATACATGGATAAGTACATGTGTATCGATAAATCCGAATCATAAACATGTATTGAAAACTGTATCGTAGGCACAAGCATACAAAAGTAGATAGATATATATCAAGTGATATCAAGTAGGGAATACTCATGGTATAATAAGATAAGGGCAGAAGACTGGTGGGATAGAATACAAGTGGAAAGGTAAGATGTAAACAAGTATAACATAATAATGGCCATAAACTAGAAATCCGATGTAAAATCTGATGAAAGCATACATGGCCAAAACAAGTAACATAATCCAGTTTGCTGTAACACAACAAGTTATTATCTAGGCATTTTACTATTATTACTCATCTGACCCATATATCTAGGTATGTGCCCTGGTGTATATCTCAACACACATACATCCATATATAAGTAAGTCGAGGTTGATTATTGGAAGCTGATGAAGAACTGATAGCTCATACTTATAGTAGTTCCCGTCCGCCCGAAACACAGCCATATAGGGGCCTGAAATCCCCTAACACGCATCTTTTGGGGGCCTGAAATACCCCTAACACAAATCGTCAGTTTTAGTATTCCATTACTATAAGCAAGGCATCATACCGGCATCCATCACTTCCTCCCATTCCCTATGTAAGTTATCATTTTATGGCTTATTAAACATAATTTTAGATTACGAAAATGAGTAGGATCATAACTGGTCATAACATGAGGACATAACAAGTATAACATGATTTCATAACAAGAGATCAGGTACTACATTCCATGATATGATAATCATGAGTAGAGTTAAGCTTAACGGGTATCAAGTTTTAATCTTGACAATGTCTAGTGTTCAGGTAGGTGACAGGTGATAAGTCATATCATGACAGGGGACAGGTGATAAGTCATATCATGACAGGAGCAGGTGTCCAGTAGTAGCATGATAAGTAATAACACATCAGTTGTTACATGATACATAATGAAATGCAAGTCGACTCGACGAAGCGGGGAAGTCTAAGGGAAAGCGAGAATACTCGCCTAAATCTTCAAAAAACACAGTGAAATCCCTGATCTCCGAAATCCAGAAAATCAACGCGTAAACGTGTTCTAATAAATATTATATTATATAGAAGAGAAGAGAAAGAAGGAATCGGAAAGGGAGAGAATGGAGACGCGGAAGTCAGAGACGCGGGAGTCACGTCGCGAAGATGCCACAAACACGGGGTCAAGACCCACGTTTAAGTTAGGACACGAGAAGAACGTAAACGCAAGCATGAGCTCCGCGTCACGTTGATACAAGAACGCGAGGATCGCGTTAAGGAATTGTTTGGACGCGAGGTGAGCTCCGCGTCTAGCAATTAACAGAGAAAGAGAGAGACATGGAGATAAGGGGGTGAAAGAGATAATAAAGAGAGAGAGAGAGAGAGAGAGAGAGAGAGACGCAGTGATAGAGGGAGAGAAAGGGGGACGCAGGTTTGGGGAGATGCAAGGTTGATAGGGAGAGAGAGACGCAAGGGGGTAAAACCAGAGGAGAAAGAAAAGAAAAAAGGAAGGAAAAAGAAAGAAGGAAAGAAAGAAAGAAGGAATGAAAGAAAAGAGAAGGAAGGAAAGAAAAGAAAGAAGAAGGGAAGTGGGAAAGAAAGGCGGGCCATGGCCGGCGGTTGCCGGTAGCGGCCGGAGTTGGCCGGAGATCGGTAGTCCAAGCAATATGTGGGGGTGCAAGTGTAGTTGAAATGGCGAAAATGGAGTTTTGAAAAGGGGGTTTCGGAGAACGAAGCTATAACTCGTTGGAAAGAGTGCGACAAGGAGAGGAAGATGACATGGTTGTTGGTGGCCAAGGTGGTGTAGGTGGTGGTTGAAATGGTGGTGAAGTTTGATGGTAATGGGTTGTTTTCATGATGAAGAAGGAGGTGATGTTGGTGGCCAGAGTGGGTGTTATGGTTGTTGTTGGAATGGTGGGGAGAGAATGATGGAGGAGTTGGTGGAGATAGAGGGTGGAGGAGGTGTCCGGCTAAGGGAAGGCACGGGGCTACGTTTTGGGTGCTAGAAATGAAAGAAGAAAGGAAGAAGAATGAAAGGGAGAGAAGGAAAAAAAAAGGGGTTTATATAGAAGAAGTTTTGATTATTACAAGTTTGCCATCCCTATTAAAGAGAGTTGCGTCTCTTTTAAAAAAAGAGGCCCGCGTCTTATAAAATGAAAACTCGCGTCTGGAATTGCCCAGACGCGGGGATGGAACTTGCGTCTAGGGAAAAACGTGAATGTTGCGTTTAACAGAAAGGACAAAAGTCATAATAACTTGATTGGAGTTGATCTAAAGTGCATTAAATGCAGAAAGAATGTGAATCTTCGCATTAAAGATCAGATCAATGTTTGGTGATCCTCACGTCTGAGAAAGGAGAGTGAAAATGAGAGGAATACAAATATAATATTTGGATAAATTCTGGTATCTGGGAAACACCGAAAACTCCGGAAAAGCTCAAAAAATGAGGTAACTCGGAAAACTTTCCAAAAATTCTCAAAAATAATAAATATTATTTTAAGATGTTTGGTGAAATTTGATTTTAGAAATTCAATTCTATTTTCAAATTAAAAATGCTGAAGTCAACCATCGATACTGGTCTGCACTGGGTCGGCTGGATTTCAATAAATTCTGAAAAAATCTCAGAAAATACATTTTGATAGAAATTATGATTGTAAGAAATTATGTGAAAGCTGTTTCTTGAAATTCAACTCCGTTTGTAAATTAAAAATCTGAGAATCGGTCATAGGCACTGGTCGACACCGGTTTTGAAGATTTTCAATTTAATTCAGAAAATTTCAGAAAATCATGAAAAATCTAAAATATTGGAAAAAAATGTTTGAAACTTAAATCGGTCAAATCAGAATAGCAAAAAGATCAAATTGAATAATACATTAGGATCGGGTCCTTGGTACAGATTAGGGCTGACTCCAAGTCCACGAATCTAGATCCAAGGCAAAATGACCATATAAATAATTCATAATCAAAACAAATACAGAAATTAAATTAAAAAATACGATCGAAAAATCTGAAAACGCAACTAAGTACGTATTCCGGGAGCGAGATCTTACACCCGATTTGAGCAATATCTTAGAGTCAGTTTTGATTTCCATACCTGTCATTCTTGAATCACCAATCTTAGAAAGTCACATTTTGTTGTGAAGAAATAAATGTGGAATTGAATTTTAACTTCTTGATTGGGACCCACTTTCTAAACCAATCTCGACTCCAGAACCTTTACTTGATTTCAGTCAATTTTCTGAGTTGATACTAGTTCCTGTACTTTCTGAGTCCATATTAATCATTCCATCTTTTCACACTCCATTTTGTGACAATGGTGTCGATAATAATGACTCTGAAATTATTTTTAAAATTTGAAAAATAGATAGGGTAAAACTCCTAAAAAAATTATTGATATATATATATATATATATATATATATATATATATATATATATATATATATCATTATAGTGGGTTATATTAGAGAGGTCACTGGTGGGTTCCTGCAAACTCCACAAAATTTGAATTGGGTCCCATTTCATGGACCAATCAGACCACCACCAGAACCACCACCTTGAGGTTATTTTTTCTTGCCTCTTTATTTGTTTAATGCATACATACATTCACAAAACATTAAGGACAATGCATGAGATAGTGCGGGGGAGGGTCTATAACATAGAGTTTTTAGATTTTTCTTTCATTTTCACTTCTTTAAGATATTTTTAGAATTTTTCCTTTTGTATAGGAATTTTCCCTTCTTTAAAAACTTTTTGAAACAAGAGACAAAGTCGATCTATTTTTAAGAAAATTAAGATGATCTTAGATACTAAGAAAACCTTAATTATGATATCTTAAATCTAGCTGAAATAATGGATCTTATTTAAAATTATAAGCTAAGTGAGATAGATTGGAGAGATAATTTGATCCTGAATTTTTTCCCTTAGATAGTATACACTTCACACTTAATCATTTTTGGGATGAAAATAAAGACCTAAAATGTCATAAAAAATAATAAATAAATAAAAAATATATGGTATTTATGAAAAAACCACTTACTAAAGATCGATAACTATGTCTCAAGAAGCATGATTATTCACGCCTAACCGTGGTCTAAAGAAACAAATAAACCCTCAGAGTTTTGTGACCTTTTTTACTCGAGTCCTTAACTCGAGAGATATTTTCTCATCTGATGCTCTAAGATCGTCTGATTTGGAGTCATCGGCTAAAGGCTCACTATCTGGGTAAATTAGAAAGCCTAAAAAAATAAAGAAAGAATAAAAAGAAAAAATATATGTAAATAAATGGCTTGATAGTTAGAGTTGAAATTTCAAAAATCTTCACTATCACAAAATGCATATTATCTAGGTATTACGAATGATCAAATTATTCTATCCAATTTTGAATTCTTGCCTTAATTGATAACTAAATCTTGCATATAAATTAAGTTTAAGAAAGAACAATTTTTGGTGAACTTATAACCTTAGATCGGTTAAATTTTTGCAAAAATATTTCAAAAACTTTTCTCTCTTTCAAAATGCGTTTTCAAAACACTAACTTTTATTTTCTTTCTTCATGAATTTTGTAGGTGTAATCCGCTGAAAACCCTCAGGAGACAAAACTCCTTCTCTAGGGGAAACCTAGAGGCTTAACGGCTTGTTACACACGCTCAGTGCAATCGCGTCACCTGTGAAAGTGGTGTAATAACATTTTTAGTTTAATTTTTCTTTTTCTTGTTTTGCTCGGGACGAGCAAAAGATAAGTATGGGGATGTGGTTAGTCTCCGATTCTGCGTCTTCATATCGCATTCCCTACCAGTTTAAGTATAAAACATCGATTCTGAACGTATTTTGGTCTATTTTGCAGATAATCGAGAGACCAAGGGCAAACTCAGAATAAGAGTCTAATTAAACCCAATTTTGGGTAATTAAATCACATTACTTGGAGATCAAGATAGAAAGCTTCTAGAAGATGAATTGGATCAAGAAATTAGGGACAAATCTGAAAAAATCGGATCTAATTTACCCAAAACTAGAGATATCTAGAAGGTTCTCGCAGCTAGATGAACCAACAGGCCAAAACTAAGGACCTAACTCCCTGATTTTGCCGCGAAAACATGATTTTTCCCATAGAAACGTGGCATTTTGGTGGGCCCATACGTCGATTTTCAACGCGTGGCCTCGTCTCGCCTTCCAGAGTCTTCCTATGCCTATAAATACTGTAATTTTGGACCAGAGACTAGGTTAGAGCTGTAGGCTAGGGTTTCTTACTCTTTAGTTTAGTGTAGTATAATTCTTCTTCTCTTTTCTTTGTATTTTCATTTTGTTTTAGATTTATTTATTAGGGCAGAGTTGATGTAATAGAATGTGACAATCTTTGAAAACTTCCTCCTTTCTTCAATGGTTTCTTCTCTAATATCTAATATGACTAGCTAACTTTCTTTTCATGGCAATCTAACTACTAACCACCAATCATCTAACCTCTTACTTGATAATCCACATGAATCTAATAGCATCTACAAGGCCTTGCTCTTGCAAGAGCCATTGATGGCTCATGATGATGGATTCTAACATCTAACTTGCTAACTTGCTAACAAGTTAACTCTTTTATTTCATGCTTGCTTCTAATAATTTTGATGATCTAATGTTTGTATTAACTTGCTTTTGATGCAAGTTTAAATGTGAAGAACCATCTTAGATGTCATGCTTTGTATCGTCACTTGAAGAAGCCAAGGATCAGTAATGGCCAAGGATTCCTGTGAGGTAACTATCACTAAGAGGTTAGCATGATTAGTAGAGCACTTAGCAGTTAGTATCCATGAATTTTCTTCTCTTTTTACTTTATTTTCAGAAATATTTCCAAAATCATTTCATTCTTTTCTTATCGATGTTTTCACATCTTCTTTGTTCATCATTGTTTTCATCTTTTTCATAGTATCATCTTCTTTTCTATTTTGCTTTTAAATCACATTTATAAATCACTTCACTTTTCACTTCATTTCTATTTTCTTGCTTTTGATTTATCGACTCCACGTCTACTCCTCTATTTGTTTTCATATCGCTGTTTTCATCACCTTTTCCACCTATTACTTCTTGTTTTCTTTCCTTTTTCTTTTTCTTTAACAAAAAAGAACTTATTTACAACCGACGTGAACAAACTGTTAATGCTTTTATCGCCTCCCGTCCCTGTGGATTCGACCTGTATAGCCATGATGCTACAACGGAAGTATTGAAGAAGCCAAAGCACACATACTTTTACATTGATTTCAAAAACACACGTTTTCGTGCACGATTTTACCACGATCAGTAGCCTGCAAAATGGTTTAATAATCTCTTAAGTCTTTTGATTTTGCTCGAGGATGAGCAAAAGATAGGTATGGGGGTGTGATTATTTATCAATTTGGCATATTTTATATTATAATCCAATATTTATTTTTAATAAAACATTACTATTTAATCACTTTTTGTTTAAGTAATGTGCAAGCCTTTGTAGAAAAGAAAAAAGAAGCAAAAGAGCCTAACAAACCCAAAAAACCCACAAAGCCAATCAAAATCAGAGACTGAAGCAATCTCATTTTGAGATTGAGAGGAAAATCTGATTTACTTCATGATTGAAAGTCAATTACTTTCCAAATCGAGAAGAAAATAATATTTTCAACATATTCGCAGCTCAAATAGAAATTCTGAGAATATTTTTCTAGATGATTGATCAATGTGAGATTACAGCAGAAAACGCATCACCAGAGGATGCAATTTTGCCGCAGAAATGCCAATTTTGCCGCAGAAATGCCCCATTTTATGGGCCATTGGATCAGTGTTTTGGTGCGTGGCTTCGACTCTTCAGATCCCTGGGGTTCTCCTATAAATAGACATGCAGAGGTAGAAAGAAGAGAAACACCAGAGGCAATAGAAAATAGGTTTCCATTTTCTATATTTTTTTTAGTAGAGTTATAATTTTCATTTTTATTTCCAGCAAATAGTGAGAGAGAGGAAGAATGATTGTAATCCACATTGAAGGGACATCAATAAAAGTTCAAACTTTCTTCTTCGATCTACAAATCTTAGTATGTTGCATTTCAATTATTTTTCTTGCGTTAAATTAACCATGAGTAGCTAATTTCCTTCTTCAGGGCTCACTAATCCCACCTCTCTAATTCCACATCTTGATCGGTTTTATTGAAAAGACCCAACTGAATTATTTGAATGCCTTTATTTAAGCCTTATTTTTTAGCGAGTGTTCTTGAAGGCACATGAGGATGATATCGGTTTTTGAACTCACACTTTGAAGTTAATCTTATAAAAAAATTATTTCTATTCCATGCTTGCTTAAGTGCCTTGATGGTTTAACATTCAACTTAAAGAAAGATTTCAAAAGTAAAGTTCGGTTTCTTACACTATCTTGTGTGTTTTACTTAACTTCTCTTTAAATGCAAGATTAAACTGTTACCTACGATCACATTGAGGCATTTAACTATCAAGATAAGAATCTAGAGTTGAGCAAACGATTAGTGAGCTCAGATCTTCTCCCTTATTAAAAACAAGAACATTTCCAACTCAATCTATTTCTAAAATCATCTTTCCAAAAGCTATTCTCAATCTTCACCTTTTCTTTGAATCACTTCTCTAACTCTCCCATCTTCTTTTCTTCTAAAAACATAAACATTAAAACTTGTTTTCTCACAACACCAAAAAGTTTGCATCGCATCTCTCATCATGGACACGACACGTTAGCCTTAAATTACATGGTAATTTAATTTTTCATCAAGCCCACTTTAAAGATGGCAAGAAAAAAATTATGTCTACACTTGATGTAACTGGTTATGCCTTTGCTATATTAGACCTTAAACCAGAGAAAGAAAAGAATTGCAAAACTGAAAAAAGGCCAACAAAATTTGTAGACACATCATTCTCAGTACACTTAGTAATGTACTGTTTGATGTTTACTGTCCTTATAAAACTATGACTGAAATTTGTGAAAAGTCTTAATAAAAAATACATTCTTGAAGATGCTGGAACTAAAAATTTGCTATTGAAAATTTACTGAATTTTTTCATGTCTGATAAAAAAGATATTTCCTCTCAAATTCATGAATACCGTGTTCTAATTGATGATCTTAAAAATGAAAACATCACCATACCTAAGCTTTTGTTGTTGGAACCCTAATTGAAAAACTACCCGACCCATGAAAAGATTATAAGAAAGAAGTGAAGCATAAAAGAAAACAAATATACCTCATTTCTTGAAGAGAAAAATAAAGAAAGAGAGAAAATAGAAAGGGCCAAGAATCTTACTTTCAAGGCAACTCTAATTTAAAGCAAGCCTTCTAAACTAAAGAAATACTTTCATAAGCCAAACTTCAAATCAAATCAGAACTCTAAGATGAAAAGAAACCCTAACTCTACTTTCAAAAAGAAAGAAAATTGTTTTGTGTATGGCAAACCCGGACACTACTCAGCATAGTGTAGGTTCCGGAAGGTTGAAGAGGCTCCATCCAAACCACAAGCTAGCCTGGTTGAGAGTGACATTATTGTTGCTGTAATGTCTAAAGTTAACATGGTTGCATATAATAAGAACTGAGTGATTGATTCTGGGAAACCTGACATATATGTGCCGACAAAGGAGATTTCTTTTCTTACTCCTCTGTTGATGATATTGAAAAGTGTTCATGGGCGATTCGAGGCCCTCACCCATTGTGGGTAAGGGAAAGGTGCTTCTCAAGCTCACTTCTGAGAAGACCCTTTCTCTTACAGATATGCTTCATGTTTCAGAGATTCGTTGGAATCTCATTTCTGTTTCTCTTCTTGGAAAAGCAGGAGTTAAGGTCTGCTTTGAATCTGATAAAATTGTAATGACTAGAAATGGACAATTTTACTGTGGTCAGGGTTTATTTATGCTAAATGTCTTGAAATCATGAATGAAAATGCATCTGCTTCTTCTGCTGACATGATTGAATTTTGTGATCCTTGGCATGGTGGGTTAGGATATGTTGATTTTTCTTACATTAAGAAAATGAAAGATATATGTCTTTTGCATAATGTAACTATATCTGATCATGACAAATGTGAAATATGTGTTGAATCTAAATTCACTAAGAAATCATGCAAAAGTGTACAAAGAAAATCTAAGTTGCTTGAGCTTATTCATAGTCATCTTGGTGACCTGAAAAACAATTTAAGTAGAGATGGTAAAAGATTCTTTTTCACCTTCATTGATGACTATCTAGATATACAGTAGTTTATTTGTTGAGATCTAAAGATGAAGCCTTTGAAATATTTTTGAAATATAAACCAGAAGTTGAAAATCAACTAAATAAGAAGATCAAGAGATTAAGATCGGATAGAGGTGGTGAATATGAACTTAAACAATTTAATGAATTTTGTGAAGAACATGGCATAATTCATGAGACTACCCCTCCGTATTCACCTGATCTAATGGAAACTTGAAAGAAAAAATTGAACACTCAAAAACATGATGAACGTTATGCTTATAAGTTCTGGTTCACCTCGGAACCTGTGGGGGAGGCTACATTCTCTACTTGTCAATTCAAAATAGAATACCATATAAGAAAATCGGCATGACCCCATATGAATTCTGGAAAGGACATGCTCCAACTTAAACTATTTAAAAATATGAGGGTGCCTAGCTAAAGTTCTTCTACCTGAATCCAAAGAAAGAAAGTAGGACCCAAAACCTTTGACCGCATGTTTATAGGTTATGTACATCATAGTGCTTCATATAGATTTCTTGTGACTAGAAGTGATAATAATGTTATGAAGGTTAACACTATTATTGAAATTAAAAATGCAGAATTCTTTGAGCATGTTTTCCATTGAAAACCCATGTAGATAAACCTTCTCATGCTTCATCCTCTAGTCATGGACAAGAATCAGATGATAATGAAGAGATTGAAAATTTTTCGGTCCCTTGATGTCCTCATCTAATGAATCCTACAATTAAACTTTAGTTTTTTATTCCAGGCTTCATATTAATTTTTTTGTATTAATATTTATTCTATGTATTTTAAAACTTCATCTGTACTCATACGAAAATTAGGAAGACGTCCTATAATAACATAACGTGTATTCATATCAATTTCTACCTTTGCTATTTGTGCTTGTTCATGATTACATCTAGCACTCAAGGAGGAGTCAAGCTCAAAGAATCAAGACTTTGGATCAAAGTTAAAATTGAAGATCATGATCAAGATGAAGACTTATTTATAAAGTTTGTATGTGTTTAGAAGTTTTGTAAAGTTTAGATTAAATTTGATTGCTCAAGGTATATACACATACAAATACAAAAGTTTTTCAAAAATAATTTCATGATTTTAAGTTTATAGTTTTGTATTTTTATTTTTAAAATTCAAGTTTTAATATATACAAATATTTTTTTATTATAAAGTTTGAAATATGTTTAGATTTCTAAACATATATGTTTTTACTCTAAATATATTTAAAATATTATGCTTTATGATTTTACAAAATATTTTTATAAAATAAAAATTTATTTTTGTCCAAGTACCAGACAGTGGTATAGGCCTATCGACTGTTGATACATGATGCACACTGCTGAGTCTGTCTCAGCTGTCGACATCCATGTTCGGTTGTCCACAGGGGACTCAATGGAGACTGAGTGCATCTTAGTCTAACAGGCTACCTCAGCTTTCAACAATACTTATATTTTTTTTTGAAATTTATGACTGCTGAGACATGCCTGTTGACAGGCATGTGCCTGCTGTCGACAGTGAGATAGTCAACTTGCCTGATTTGTCTCCCAACAGCTATAATCACTTGAAAACCTATCAAGATTCATTTCTAATGTTTATTTCATGTTCTCAACATATTCTTCATTGCTGGACTTACTGAGTTTTGGTCTCAATCCTCCTCCTATATATAGGAGTGATTAGAAAGTATTCAAAAAAAAGTTTGTAAAAAGTTTTCAAGCTTCTCATTCTATCTTTTGTGAAAAATTTTCTCAAAGTTTTCAATTCTAAAACTCTAGTTTTCTCTCACTCGTGTTTGAGTTTTCAATGCTTATCTATTCTATAGGTTGGGTTTTGTAAGAGAGATTTTGTTTGTAATCAAGATGTTGATCACTAATGATAAATTTGTATTGCAAGTGGTTGGAGGTTGCGGCCTCAATCAAGCTTGTGGACTTGTGTGTTTTATTCTAGTGGGAATGAGTAAGGGACTTGCGGGTTCAAGAGTTCTTAAGAGAGCTTGTATGTGTTACGGTACTGAGTGATCTTGCGGGATCGTTCATAGTGAAAATCTTTCATTGCGCTGAAGGCTAGGACGTAGAGTAAGTTACTCGAATCTTGAAAGAAATCTCCCGTGTTTGTAATTACTCAATATTCTCTCTCAACTCAACTCTCTATTTATATTATGCATACTTATTAATTGTGCTCAATCTTATATGCATGATAATATCTCACTCTTATGCTTGTGCTTAATTGTCGTTCTTATTTATATTGATATTGTTTTATATGCTTGCACTTGTTTAAATCAAGAAAACAATTATGCGCCTCAACTTTAACTTAAGAAGAATCACGAGGAGAGTTCAGAGCTCTTCACCGGGTATGTAACTTCATTTTTTGGTTGTTGAGTTTGACATTATTTATGTAATCATATTTGTGTTGAATTACTGATTAAAGTTTTTAATTTTCGCATTGATTAGCATATCACCTTTTCACTCTCTCTAGGTGATTCCAATTGGTATTAAAGCAAGCGCTCTTGATTTTCGTTTTAACCATTGTAGAGCGATCTTTATTTATTTTCTAATTACTATATTTGTTTATACACACTCATGGCCTATAATATCAAATCCCCACCCAAGTTTGATGGACTACACTTCTCCATCTGGAAGGTTAAGATGATCGTCTTTGTCCAATTGTTAGAAAGTCGTGTTGCTAAGACCACCACCAAACCTTTTGTTTATCCCGATGGCGGTGAGGACACTTGGTCTGAAATCACGGTGAAGGAGTTTGAAGCCAATGCTAAGGCTTATTATGTTCTTTTATAAGCCCTAAATGATGATGATATATCTAGGGTTATAAATTGCACATCGCCTTTGATATGGCAAACTTTGATCACAACACATGAAGGCACTGCACTGCACAAGTGAAGAAAGCAAAAATTGATTTACTTAATTCAGAATATGATAGTTTTCATATGCTTGATTATGAATCCATTGATGATATGCTTACTCGATTTACCACTATTACTTATAGACTTATTTCTCTAGGTAAACATATCTCCTATGATCCAAAAGTACGAAAGATGATTTGAGTACTTCTCAGATTTTGGGAGGTCAAAGCTATTACCTTGAAGGAGCTAAATGATAAGGGAGATGGACTTTATCGGGTTTGTAGGAAATTTAAAAACCCACGAGATGGAGTTAAAGGCTAGAAAGGAACGTGAGTTGCCAAAGAAGACAAATGTCTCTTTCAAAGCCTCTCAAAGCAAATCCAAGAAAGAGGAAGATAGCGATGAAGAACTTTCCATGCTTATAAAGAAATCGAACAAATGTTCTACAATCAAAGAAGGAAGACAAGAGAAAGGCAATGAAGGCCACAACATGGGATTCAGATAGTGAATCTGAAAGGGTAGATGATTTCGCACACACATGCTTCATGGTCCAAGGAAATGACCCCCTTAAGGTAAACTTGGAACCTCATTTAGATTTTGATGATCTTAGTATAGATGAGATTGCTTCGTTTTCTGAAACATTTAAAGAAAAATATAATTTATTGAAAATTATAAACAAAAATTTAAAAGAGAGAATGATTCTTTATCTTCAAAATTGAATGTTATTTTTCAAGAAAATGAATCTTTCAAAAATGAAAATGATTCTTTGAAAAACCAAATTGTTTTGATTTCTAAAGAAAGAAATTTTGTTTTAAAAGAAAAGAATGCTTTGAAAATTTGATATTATTTTAAGAAAATGAAAAGTTGTATGTTTCTTTGAATAAAATCAAAAAGATTTTATTTTCATACTAATATTGCTACTTCTAATATTGGCAAGAATGGGATTTGTATTTTGAAAAGTAAAAATTGATTGTTTGGGATCAACTTTGAGCCAATGTGCTTTTTTTAATTAGATAGATTGGAATTTATATTTCACAAGAAATATGTTCCACATATAACAGATACTCCACGGTATACACATACACATACACATTATGCTTATAAGCACGCTCATGTGTATAGTTGTTCACATTGTGACCGCAAAGGAGGCCATCTTGAAAAATTTTATTTTGATAGAGTAAATTTTATTAATTTTGCAATTAAGAATGTTTTGGTTCGTAAGAGTACTAGCCTCAAGGACCCAAGAAGATATAGGGTACCAAAAGCACACTAAATTTATTTGATGTAGTTGTGTCCTCCTCCAAGATGTAGGAGGAATTGGTGCCTTAACGGTAGATGTAATCAGAGGTTGATGGACTAATCAATGGACGTATCATTATCAAAGAGTTAAGGTGAGAAGACCACTTTTGATTTGGAGAAATAAAGTTAGCCTAGTCGGTATTGAAAGCTATCTTTATCCTCTACTTTAGTTTATATATGCTTTGAAAGGTTAACTATGAGCATATCATATTTGCATAAGAATTATATGTTTTTTATTAAATATTTAAATGCAATTTTTATGAGAACTTGCGATATACTTGTATAAATTTTGAGATACATTTTTGATTTTGTGCAAAACTTATTAATTTTTTTTATGTACTCAATTCTAATTTAGTTATATGTGTATATCCTAATTTTGGATGATTCTTATATTTTTACATGTGCTTTTTTAAATTCATATCTTGGTATTATTTTCAAATTATTTTTAGCTATTTTCAAATAGTTATGTTTTAAAATACATACCCTTTGTAGGCGGTTAGTTCGTGATCATGCATATATAATTTATTTGATTTTTTTTTTTTACATATGCAAGTTAGGATGGAGATAGCAATGAGATATACACATATCTTTTATATATATAATTCTTGTGTATTCATTCATGTTTTTGTTGGCCCGAAGGCCCATCACTCTAGTTTTGATGATGATCAACTCATGTAGTTATAGTACTAATGATCTTGTGTTTAATTAGTGACAGATTTATGATCAAGATCTTAGTAGGTGCATAGCTTCAACAAAGGATTTAAGTCAAGTTTTGGAGCTTGCACGGTATTTGGACCAAGTCAAGAAGGCTTCAAGTGAAGACTTCAAGAAGATGAAAACTTGAGTCTAGGTTTGTTTTTATAAGATTTTGTTTTAAATAAAATGTAAAGGATAGAGTAGTTGGTGGATTGCTCAAGTATCATATACACACTCACTCTTGATTTAGTTTGTTTTTAGAAAAGAATTTTCTTTTAGAAAAATACATGTTTGGTTTTTGGTATTTCTTATATACATGTTTTAACCAAAAATCAAGTTTAAAGCTTAATGTCAAAAACATAGATATTTCACCATGTTCGTGTAGTGGATCATATCCATACACCCTATGCTTTCAAAGTTGTTTAAATATCTTGTTTTTGTATTTGGAGATGTTTTGGAAAAACAAAGTTTGGAAAAATAAGTTTTGAAAAATACTGTTTTTCATTTGAGCCAATTTTTTCATATTACAAAAATAGTCTAAATCATTTGTAACATGCCTTGATTTTGTGGAAGCATATTTGTTTATCAAAGTATATTGGTAAAACTATTTTTATAGATTTTCTATGATTTCATGGGATTTTATTTAAGCCAAAAAGACCAAGTTTTTAATTCCTTAACATTGTTTCCTGGCTTCAGCCGGTCGACCGGGACGGTTGACCGCAGCTTGAAGTCGGCCGACCGTCACAGTCGACCGACGTGCACAGACCTGCACGCCAGTTCTGGCAGGAGGCCGGTCGACCGACCCAGTCGACCGTCCAGAGAGCCCTGCTATCTGAAAAGGCCCCGGTCGACCGAGCGGCCGACCAGACAGAGAGACTTGCTCTCTGTATCCTGGCCTCGGTCGACCGATGGCACAACGGTCTGAAATATGACCGTTGGCCGGTCAACCGGGCGGTCGACCGACAGTTCTGTCAGACCCCAACGGCTAGTTTTTCTAATCCTATAAATTTGGGGGTTTGGACATTGTTTTTCTCTAAGATTTTTAGTGGACTTTGAGCCAGTTTTTCCCACTTCATTAAAAGAGTTTTCTCCACTAAATTAAGAGCTAATACTTCCAATCAAAAGGGGAGTTTTATCAAGAGTGTTAAAAGAGATTTTCTTGAGTTTTCCTCCACACATTCTCATCCTTGTTTTCTCACAAACACTTGAGCAACCCATTGACATATTCATTCTATAGGAGTGTTCTTGTGAGAGTTTTTATTGGTGATCAAAGTGTTTAGATCACCAAGAGTTCTTTCTTGTACTTTGAGGAGGCGGACAAGTGTGTTCGCGGTGGTTTAGAGTTCGTGTGTGAACTCGTGGTTTGAGGTGCGGCCTCGGCAAGCTTGTGGGGCTTGCGGTGTGTACGGGACTAGAGAGTCCGAGGGATTGTAGGGGTTGCGGCACCGAGGAGTGATCCATTGGGATCGAGCATAGTGGAAATCCTTCGTGTGTCGAAGGCGGGGATGTAGAGTAAGTGTGCTCAAACCTCAAAACAAATCCCTTGTGTTTGCGATTGCTCACTCTCTCTCTCTTTATCTCTTGTTTATATCTTGCATGCTTAAATTGTGTTTATCTTTATATGCATGATATACTTGTGTGCTCATATTGTACATGCTTGGGATTGTTTGCTAACACTTGTATTTAACCAAGAGAGCCAACGCGGCACCTCAACCTTATCTAGGGGAATCTAGAGGAGTTAGTCCAGAGCCCTTCACGGGAAATTCGGCTACACTCTTGTGTTATACGTGGTGTTTAGTTTAAGAGTTTTGTTTAGGTCATAATAGTTTTTAATTCCGCATTATTTGGTATTAAGTGACCATTAGATTAGCCATCACCTATTCACCCCCCTCTAGGTGACTTTACAATTGGTATCAGAGCCAAGTGCTCTTGATTTGGGTCTTACAATCTAGATTTAAAGATCCTCTTTTTAGGCTAATCACTATTTTTGTACACACACCATGGATTTCATGTCACCACCCATGTTTGACATTCTTAACATCCAAATTTGGAAGGTTAAGATGTCTATGTACCTCAAGGCCCTAGGCATTCATGTTTATCTTGCTACCACTAAAGATTCATATGTTAATAGCAAGAATAATGAGGCTAATGCAAAAGCCCTTCATACTTTAAAGTCAACCCTAAATGATGAATATTTATCTAGGGTTTCTAATGTTGATTCGGCTTTTGTAGCTTGGAACATCATCACCTCCCTTGGTGAAAAGGATCTATATTATGCCGGGAGAGATTCAGATGTTGGAAGCGACGCCTCCAACTTGTGCTATATGGTCCAAGGGGTAACCCCCTTGAGGTAGACACCGAATCCGAGTTAGATGATGAAGACATGTAATATGATGAGCTCACATCTTTTTGTCAACTATTGCTTGAGAAATATGACATGATTAAGAAAGAAAATAAAAATTTGAAAAAGAAGTTTGATTGCATGCATAAGGAAAATGATTCTTTTAAAATAATATTGCCTGTTTAGAAAAAGAAAAGGAAGATTTGAAAAATGAAAATGTTTCCTTGATGTCCAAATTAAATAATCTTTGTGAAGGAAACACTATTTTGAAAAATAAAGTCTTTTTGGTGGAAAAACAAAAGAAATTGTTTTAAATGAAAACACTTCCTTGAAAAGAAAAATTTTTGAAAAAGAAAAAGAAAATGTTTCTCAAAAAAAAAAGAAAAATGATTCTTTATCTCATCATGCTTTACATGCCACCATTGATAATAATGAGATAAATGTTTTGAAAAATAAAATAGATTGTTTGAGCTCCACTTTGAGCTCATGTGCATTTAATCATTCTAGGTTGGAGTCTATGTTTTTAAAGAAACAAACTCCGCACATTCATGCACATCATCATGCATATGCTTATGTTGCACGTCATGATCACACTCACACACATAAGCATCCTAAGGTGTACAAATGTACACATTATAGCCGCAAAGGCCATTTAGCAAAATTTTGTTATGATAAGATTAATGTTTTAAATTTTGCTAAAAATAAAATTTTTTGGGATCCTTACAAGACTAACCCCCAAGGACCCAAAAGAAAATGGGTACCAAAACCCCCACCGTGTGTTTTTGATGTAGGTGAGGGCTCTCACAAAACGTGAGAAGGTTGGTGCCTTGATGGTGGATGCACTTGGACTTAATGGACACATATATGGATGCATCGCTATCAAGGAGTTTTGGTGGGATGACCACCATGTTTTGGAGCTTTGGAGTATAGTTGGTAACTATCTCTAAACTCCTAATTTATTTACATGCTATTCATTTGTAATATCATATAACATGTTCATGTTTTATTTGTTTTTGTGCTTCATGAGGTATATAACTTATTTAGATGTAGATTCTATTAAAACTTGAATTTATACATGTACAAATAGTGAACAACAAATTGATTTATATATGTTTGCACTTCATGTTCATTTGTACTCACTATATGCACATGTATAGCCTAGTTTTGATGATTCTTTCATTTATACTTGTTTTGCCTATTTTCATGTTTTACTTCATGTATATGTAATTTTTATTCAAATCTAATAAATATACATGTATACCCGTGAGTCTCTTGCTTTCATGTAAATACCTTAATAGACTCTTTTATGTTTGGGATATGTATGCATATTGTTAGATTTAGATAAATCATACATATACCTAGAAGTTTGTTTTTGTTTTTAATGAAAATGAATTTTTATGTTTTGTTTGATAAAAATAAAAGATTCATGAACTTCATTGACTATTTTCATGAAAATGCTAGTTACATGATTTTTGAACACTCACACCTTATTTGTTTATTCATGACTTTGTTTCATGATTATTTTTGAGCTTTATGGACCATGAGTGCTTAAATTTATGTGTATTTAGTATGATTCATGAAAAACATATGATTTGTTTTGAAGGATCTTTAGCTAGTTTTTTAAAAATTAATTTAACTAGTTATTTATTCTTCAATGTTTATGAGATATACACATGATCCTATTATTGTTTCAATTGGTATCATTGAATCGTTTCAATTGGTATCAATTTGACTCTATTTTTGTATATACTCATATTTTGTTTTCTATATATGTATATCAATTTCAATTGATATACTCATTTTTCATACATATATATGATTTGTTTTGTGCTTAAGTTAAAATTGATTTACATGTTTAAAGCACAAAGTTGTTTATGATAAGAAAATAAAATTTTTAAGAAAAATCCTCAAGATTTGTTTTATTGAGAAAACTCAAAATTTTGTTTTATAAGAAAAATTCAAAATTTTTGATTTGTATTGCCTATATGCAAGGAGAGCTTAACATCTCTTCTACATATAGATTCATGATGAGTGTATCTTGTATTGAGGAGCTTGACAACTCTTCGTTATGTGATACATGTGTGTAGGGGGAGCTTCACATCTCCTCTTATGCATTACATATTATACGTTATGTGAATTAGGGCTTGTCATCCCTCTTTCATGTAATGTATATGTGTAGGGAAGTTACTTAACCGTCTTCCTCTTCATGAATGTATATCGCATATAATCTTTTATTGATATTTATTGATTTTACCCCTTCATTGGTTCCTTGTTTATGACAAAAAGGGGGAGTAAAATTTGATGATTTTGTTTTTACTTTAACCCCTTTGTTGATGATTGACAAAAAGGGGGAGAAGTATTTGAGATATATGCATGTTTTTTAGTATTTGTGTTTATGCATATATGTTTTGTTTTGCAAATAGGAGAAAAAGAATTTGTGAATTTTATGCATGTTTTATCTCCATATATTTGCATACATGTTTAGGTAGTTTATGTACTTCATTGCCATATCTTATTGTTTATTGTTATGCATGAGTTAAGGGGAGCTTCTTTGAAGCTTTACTTTAATCCATGCATATATAACTTCATGAGTTTTGTCATCATCAAAAAGGGGGAGATTGTTAGCCCGAAGGCCCATCACTCTAGTTTTGATGATGATCAACTCATGTAGTTATAGTACTAATGATCTTGTGTTTAATTAGTGAGATATTTATGATCAAGATCTTAGTAGGTGCATAGCTTCAACAAAAGATTTAAAGTCAAGTTTTGGAGCTTGCACGGTGTTTGGACCAAGTCAAGAAGGCTTCAAGTGAAGACTTCAAGAAGATTAAGACTTGAGTCTAGGTTTGTTTTTAAAAGATTTTATTTTAGATAAAATGTAAAGGATAGAGTAGTTGGTGGATTGCTCAAGTATCATATACAAACTCACTCTTGATTTAGTTTATTTTAGAAAAGAATTTTCTTTTAGAAAAATACATGTTTGGTTTTTGGTATTTCTTATATACATTTTTTAACCAAAATCAAGTTTAAAGCTTAATGTCAAAAACATAGATATTTCACCATGTTCGTGTAGTGGATCATATCCATACACCCTATGCTTTCAAAGTTGTTTAAATATCTTGTTTTTGTATTTGGAGATGTTTTGGAAAAACAAAGTTTGGAAAAATAAGTTTTAGAAAATACTGTTTTTCATTTGAGCCAATTTTTTCATATTACAAAAATAGTCCAAATCATTTGTAACATGCCTTGATTTTGTGCAAGCATATTTGTTTATCAAAGTATATTGGTAAAACTATTTTTGTAGATTTTCTATGATTTCATGGGATTTTATTTAAGCCAAAAAGACCAAGTTTTTAATCCCTTAACAATGTTTCCTGGCTTCAGCCGGTCGACCGGGACGGTCGACCGCAGCTTAAAGTCGGCCGACCGTCACGGTCGACCGACATGCACAGACGTGCACGCCAGTTCTGGCAGGAGGCCGGTCGACCGACCCGGTCGACCGAGCGGCCGACCGGACAGAGAGACTTGCTCTCTGTATCCTGGCCTCGGTCGACTGACCGGTCGACCGATGGCACAACGGTCTGAAATATTGTTGGCCCAAGGTTACAATCAACCCATGTTTAGTGTATTTTGATGATTACAAAACATATTAGTTATTGGTACTAATATTATTTGTTGTTTAAGTGTGTTTCAGGTTTATTATCATACTAGAAGTACTCTCACTCATATACAAAGATCTTGGACTCAAATACAAGCTATTGGATTCAAGACAAGTCAAATTGGGCTCAAAGTGCAATATTGAAGATCAAGTGAAGATTGCCCATGTTGAAGTCTTGAAGACCTAGAAGCTTGTAAGTGTAGTTTTTGTTAAAGATAGAATATGTAAATTTTGGCTCTAGGATTTGCACACACATGTGTTTTGAATATGTCTATGTTTTTTGAAAATGGTGTTTCTAGGTTTATGCCTTAGTTTATACATACTTGTACCCAAAGCCTTATATCTTCAAAACTTGTTTAAATACATGTATATAAACTATTTTCAGCATAACTCTTAGCTTAAGATTTTTAAAGGAATTTCTACAAATTTTTCTAACTCAGAATCTGCCCAGAAAACTGTTTTCCAGGCAGACCGGTCGACCGACCCTAAATATCAGTCGACCGGCTGCTGTGGCCAGACATGCACGAGGCTGTGCATGTCTGCCGGTCGACCGACCCTAAATATCGGTCGACTGATTTTTGTGGTCTGCTCTCTGTATCTTTCGGTCGACTGGGTCGGTCGACCGATAGAAGGAAACTGTGTTTCCTTCTGTGAGATCGGTCGACCGACAGTCGACCGGAGCCCTAACGGCTCTTTTGTCAGCAGAGACCCGGTCGACCGGCAGTCGACCGGTAAGCCTGCAACAAGCCCAACGGCTCTTTCCTCTTTGGGCATTTCTGAAAAACTGTTTTTGGGTTTCTCTTTAACAGAGTTTTTAGGAGTTGTTGGGGTGCTTTTGCAGAAGATTTTAGCAGGAAAAATCAGGGTTTTTAACCTATTCTCTCCCTATAAATAGTGGAGAATAGGCCTTAGTTATTTACCAAGAAAAAATTACAAGTTTTCATTGTTTTCAAGAGAAAGAGAAAAATAGTTTAAAGCTTTCATTTCCATTCTTTCAATTTGGTTTTTCAGTTGTTGTTTGATCTCTAATATCACTCTACAACTGAAGCTTTTCTCACCACACTTCATAGTGCCAAAAATTTCATATTCTCTCTATAGGTGAAGTTGTAAAAGTGTGAGAGTGTTTGTAAAAGAGAAAGAGTGTTGTGGTCTAGTTGAGATCACAAATTTGTAATCTTTTGTTCTTGTGGAGACAAGTTCCTAAGGGGAACTTCTTTGTAAGGTGAAGCTACGGGCTTGAGGTCTTTGGAGGCCTTTCTTGTACGGGATCCTACGGGGATAGTGGAAACCCTTCACGGAGGTGAAGGCGGGGACTAGAGCTACGGGCTCGAACCTCGAAACAAATCACTTTGTTTGCGATTGGCTTGGCGTTCCTCTTGCTTATTTTCTTAAAATTACTTCCAATTTATTGCTTGTGAACTAACTCTTATTTGTGCTATCCTTACTTGTTTACTTAACTTGCCTTCAATATTTCTTGCTATAATACTTGTGTGCATTTCATCATAGCATTTCATACTTGGAATTGTTCGATCACACCTCAATACAACACGGTTGCATTGCGCACCTCTAACCCATTTAAGGGGAATTGGGAGGAAGGAGTTCAGAACCTCGCAAGGGGTATTCGGCTCTTAGTCGTGTTTTGAGAGATCGTTGCATCCTCACTTAAGTAAATTTAAAAAGATCATTAGATTAGCAATTACACCTATTCACCCCCCCTCTAGGTGTATTTCAATTGGTATCAGAGCTTGGACTCTAGGATTTGGCTTAACAACCTTAGAGAGATCCTTTTATTGCTAATCACTTCATTCATTTCCACATAGTAAACATGGCCGATGGAATTAAGACCCCACCTAAGTTTGATGGACTTAACTTTCCCATATGGAAGGTTAAGATGACCGTGTTCTTGCAATCTCTAGGTAGTCGAGTTGCAAAGGCCGTGACTAAACAATTTAGTGTACCCCCCCGGTGATGAATCTACTTGGTCCGAAATTGAGACCAAAGAGTTTGATGCCAATGCTAGGGCTCATTATGCACTCCTACAAGCCCTCAATGATGATGACATAGCTAGAGTCATCCATTGCAAATCCGCCTATGAGATTTGGACCCATTTGCTAGTAACACATGAGGGGACATCACAAGTGAAGAGGGCCAAGATAGACCTTCTTCGGTCCCAATATGAAAATTTTTGCATGCAAGAGAATGAAACCATAGATGATATGGTTACTAAGTTTACAAAGATTACTAATGGTCTTGCTTCTCTAGGTGAAGAAATCAACAATGACCAAAGGGTGAGAAAGATCATCCGGGCTCTTCCTCCATCATGGGAAGTGAAAGCTACAACATTGAAGGAACTCAATGACAAAGATGAGATTGAGCTCATTGGACTCATTGGGAACTTGAAGACCCATGAGATGGAGAGAAAGGCAAGGGAGGACATGGCACCTACCAAAAAGAAGACCATTGCCTTCAAAAGTCATGCTACCTACTCCGACGAAGATGACGAAGAAGAAGATGACGAGGAGCTCTCACTTCTAGTCAAAAATGTCCGGAGGATGTACAACAAGGCAAAGTTCCAAGGAAGGAGGAGATGGCAAGGAGGCAAGGAAGAAAGGAAGATCACTTGCTTTAATTGCCAAAAGCCGGGACACATAGTAGCGGAGTGTCCGGACCAAGTGAAGCCATCTTCATCCAAGAAGCCATACAAGAAGAAGGCTATGAAAGCAACATGGGATGACGAAAGTGAATCCGAGGAGGAGATCGACACCGCCAACATGTGCTTCATGGCAAATGAGAGCACAAGCAAGGTATCCCCCTCAACTCTTCTTGATGATGATTTATCCATGGATGAGCTAGGAGAAGCTTTTATGGAACTTTCTAGCAATTATGATTTCTTAAAGAAGAAATATTTAAAAATGAAAAAGGATAATGAATCTCTTAATATTCAAATTGTAAATCTTTCTAAAGAAAATAATGATTTACATTCTTCTTTAGTTTCCACTAAAAATGATTTTGAAAAATATAAGATTGCTTGTAAAGGAAAGACCCCATTTGTAGATTCTAATGAGATTGCCATGCTTAAGGAAAGATTAGACTCATTAGATGTTGTTTTGAAAAAGTGTAGTGAGTTTGATAAAAAGAAGATGGAGAATATGTTTCCTAAGAAACAAGCTCCCAAGAAAAATGTTCATCATGCTCATGTTCATGTTCATGCTACACAACCTAAACAACATGGTAAACCCCCAAAGCATGCTCACACTTCACATACACACCATGCATTTATGTATAGGAAAGTGTACTCATGTTCACATTGTGGACGGAAAGGACACTTAGCTAACTTTTGCTATGATAAACTAAGTGCATCATATCATAATGTCTGGGTTCGTAACACTAACTTTCAAGGACCCAAGAAAGTTTGGGTACCAAAATCAACTATTGTTTTAAATGATATAGGTACTTTCCAAAGCCCAACGACGTAGAGGTTTGTGGTATCTTGATAGCGGTTGCTCAAGGCACATGACTTGGGACATCAACAACTTTGCAACCCTATCAAGATATCATGAAGGTGGCACCGTCACCTTCGGAGATGACGCCAAGGGTAAAATCGTCGGTATTGGTAATGTAAAACTTGGCACCTCTCCTTTAATTGAAAATGTGGTTTTAGTTGATGGCCTCAAGCATAATCTCTTGAGTGTTAGTCAACTTTGTGATAAAGGTTTTGATGTTATTTTTGATAATGTTTCTTGTAAAGTGATTGATAGAACTTCTAATGTTTGTGTATTTTCCGGTTTTCGTGAAAGCAATGTTTACATGATTGATATGTTAAATATGTCTTGTAATATTACTTGTTTAAAAGCCCTCGATGACGACTCTTGGTTGTGGCATAGGAGATTAGGCCACGTTTCATTTGACCATATTTCTAGGCTTAACTCTAAGGAAATGGTGAAGGGTATTCCTTCATTGAACTTTGAAAAGGACCGAGTTTGTGACGCATGTCAATTTGGGAAACAAACTAAGTCCTCATTCAAATCAATTAAGGATATCATGTCATCACGTCCATTAGAGCTAATCCACATGGATTTATTTGGCCCTACACAAACCAAAAGTTTAAGTGGGAGTAGATTTGCTTATGTTTTAGTAGATGATTTTTCGCGTTTTACTTGGGTTTATTTTCTTGAACATAAAAGTCAAACCTTTTCATATTTTCAAGCCTTTAAAAAAGAGTTGAAAAGGAAAATGACTCCTCAATAATTAAAATAAGAAGTGATAGAGGAGGTGAGTTCATTAACCTTCCCTTTACCGCTTTTTGTGAGGAACATGGAATAAAACATGAACTTTCTTGTCCTAGAACTCCACAACAAAATGGAGTAGTTGAGCGGAAAAATCGTACTTTGCAAGAGATGGCTAGGACTATGTTAAATGAATATGGTCTACCACATTATTTGTGGGCCGAGGCCGTTCATACTTCATGTTACATTGCAAATCGTGTTTTCCTATGTAAAAATACTACTAAGACTTCTTATGAGATGTATTTTTCTAGAAAACCTAATGTTTCTTATTTCAAAGTGTTTGGTTGCAAATGTTTTGTTTTAAATACAAATATTAATTTGGGAAAATTTGATGCTAGATCATATGAGGCTATTTTGTAGGTTACTCAAATACTAGTAAGGCTTATAGAGTCTTCAATAGGTCAACTTTGACTATTGAGGAATCTATTCATGTTAAATTTGAGGAATCTAACAAGTTTGTTAAGAATTGTGTAGAAATTGATGCTTTAGATGAAGGCTTGGAGAAAGTGACCTTAGAGGATGCTTCTACCATGGGAGACAAGCCAAAGGATGGTGATGGAAGTGAAGCCAAAGTGGAAGAGGCTCAAGGAAATGAACATCAAGCAAATGAAGAGGAGCCCTCTCAACCACTACCAAAGGATTGGAGATTCAATCCTCATCATCCCAAGGACCTCGTCATAGGTGAAGTATCAAAAGGGTAACCACTCGCTCTAAGATTCAAGATTTTTGTGGTAATTTTGCTTTTATTTCACACATAGAACCTAAAAATGTCCTCGAGGCCGAGGCCGATTCATATTGGTTGCTTGCCATGCAAGAGGAGCTCAATCAATTTGAGCGCAACCAAGTTTGGCACCTTGTTCCTAGGCCCCAAGATAGACCTACTATTGGCACTAAATGGATCTTTAAGAACAAGTTGGATGAATCGGGTAATGTAGTTAGAAACAAGGCTAGGTTAGTTGCCCAAGGTTACACTCAAATCGAAGGGATTGATTTTGAAGAAACCTTTGCACCCGTAGCACGGCTCGAAGCCATACGGATGACCTTAGCATATGCCTCATTTAAAGATTTTAAGTTATTTCAAATGGATGTAAAAAGTGCTTTTCTTAATGGTTATATTGATGAGGAGGTGTATGTTGAACACCCCCCGGGTTTGTTGATCCTACACACCCTAATTATGTTTATAAATTAGATAAAGCATTATATGGTTTGAAACAAGCCCCTAGGGCTTGGTATGAAAGATTGTCTTCATTTTTGCTTTCAAATAATTTTAAGAAAGGAAAAGTAGATAAAACATTATTTACCAAACATGTAGATCAAGATATCCTCATAGTTCAAATTTATGTTGATGACATTATTTTTGGATCTACTAATGTTTCTCTTTGCAAGAATTTTGAATCATGCATGAAAAAGGAATTTGAGATGTCTATGATGGGGAGCTCAATTTCTTCCTTGGACTTCAAATCAAGCAACGTAGTGATGGGACATTCATCAACCAAGCCAAGTACACCAAAGAACTTATCAAGAGGTTCGGGCTTGAAGGATCCAAAGTAGCAAAGACTCCCATGGCAACCACTACAAAACTTGACAAAGATGAACAAGGTAAGGAAGTAGACATCAAATTATTTCGTAGCATGATTGGTAGTTTACTCTATCTTACGGCTAGTAGGCCGGATATAATGTTTTCCGTATGTTTATGTGCACGTTTTCAATCTTGTCCTAAGGAATCACACTTAATTGCGGTAAAACGCATAATTAGGTATCTTAAGGGCACAATTGATTTAGGTTTATGGTACCCGAAAACTAACCAATTTACCATGACTAGTTATTCGGATGCCGACTATGCCGGTTGTAGGGTAGATAGGAAGAGCACAAGTGGCACTTGCCAATTCTTGGGCAATTGTCTTGTATCTTGGTCTTCCAAAAAGCAAAATAGTGTAGCCCTTTCAACCGCCGAGGCGGAGTATGTTGCGGCCGGAGCTTGTTGTGCACAAGTTCTTTGGATGCAACATACTCTTCTCGACTTTGATTTACATTTTGATCATGTTAAGATTTATTGTGATAATACTAGTGCTATTCACATGACCAAAAATGCTAATCAACATAGTAAAACCAAACATATAGACATTAGATATCATTTTCTTAGAGATCACTTTGAAAAAGGTGACATTGATATCGATTTTGTTTCTACCGATTTTCAACTTGCGGATATTTTCACAAAACCTTTGGATTATGCACGACTTTCTTTTATTTGTGGTGAATTAAATGTTTGTAAAATTGATACTTAAAGTATTTTAGTTGTTTTTGTTTTGGTTTCTAATATGTTTGTTTTGTCTTAAAATTTTTTTTTCCCTTTTTGATGTATGACAAAAAGGGGGAGAAAATGTATGGGGAGAAAATATGTATATGGAGAAAAATAAATATATGAGTTTCTTGTTTGAGTTTTTATATGGTGATGACCTTGTTGAAAAATGATTTTGTATACTTACATAGTTTTTCATATTCTTGTCAATATATAGCATTGTTTAAGGGGAGTTTTTCAAGCTTTTCCTCTTTTATTTGTTTAATAATTCATATGTTTTGTCATCATCAAAAAGGGGGAGATTGTTGGCCCAAGGTTACAATCAACCCATGTTTAGTGTATTTTGATGATTACAAAACATATTAGTTATTGGTACTAATATTATTTGTTGTTTAAGTGTGTTTCAGGTTTATTATCATACTAGAAGTACTCTCACTCATATACAAAGATCTTGGACTCAAATACAAGCTATTGGATTCAAGACAAGTCAAATTGGGCTCAAAGTGCAATATTGAAGATCAAGTGAAGATTGCCCATGTTGAAGTCTTGAAGACCTAGAAGCTTGTAAGTGTAGTTTTTGTTAAAGATAGAATATGTAAATTTTGGCTCTAGGATTTGCACACACATGTGTTTTGAATATGTCTATGTTTTTTGAAAATGGTGTTTCTAGGTTTATGCCTTAGTTTATACATACTTGTACCCAAAGCCTTATATCTTCAAAACTTGTTTAAATACATGTATATAAACTATTTTCAGCATAACTCTTAGCTTAAGATTTTTAAAGGAATTTCTACAAATTTTTCTAACTCAGAATCTGCCCAGAAAACTGTTTTCCAGGCAGACCGGTCGACCGACCCTAAATATCAGTCGACCGGCTGCTGTGGCCAGACATGCACGAGGCTGTGCATGTCTGCCGGTCGACCGACCCTAAATATCGGTCGACTGATTTTTGTGGTCTGCTCTCTGTATCTTTCGGTCGACTGGGTCGGTCGACCGATAGAAGGAAACTGTGTTTCCTTCTGTGAGATCGGTCGACCGACAGTCGACCGGAGCCCTAACGGCTCTTTTGTCAGCAGAGACCCGGTCGACCGGCAGTCGACCGGTAAGCCTGCAACAAGCCCAACGGCTCTTTCCTCTTTGGGCATTTCTGAAAAACTGTTTTTGGGTTTCTCTTTAACAGAGTTTTTAGGAGTTGTTGGGGTGCTTTTGCAGAAGATTTTAGCAGGAAAAATCAGGGTTTTTAACCTATTCTCTCCCTATAAATAGTGGAGAATAGGCCTTAGTTATTTACCAAGAAAAAATTACAAGTTTTCATTGTTTTCAAGAGAAAGAGAAAAATAGTTTAAAGCTTTCATTTCCATTCTTTCAATTTGGTTTTTCAGTTGTTGTTTGATCTCTAATATCACTCTACAACTGAAGCTTTTCTCACCACACTTCATAGTGCCAAAAATTTCATATTCTCTCTATAGGTGAAGTTGTAAAAGTGTGAGAGTGTTTGTAAAAGAGAAAGAGTGTTGTGGTCTAGTTGAGATCACAAATTTGTAATCTTTTGTTCTTGTGGAGACAAGTTCCTAAGGGGAACTTCTTTGTAAGGTGAAGCTACGGGCTTGAGGTCTTTGGAGGCCTTTCTTGTACGGGATCCTACGGGGATAGTGGAAACCCTTCACGGAGGTGAAGGCGGGGACTAGAGCTACGGGCTCGAACCTCGAAACAAATCACTTTGTTTGCGATTGGCTTGGCGTTCCTCTTGCTTATTTTCTTAAATTACTTCCAATTTATTGCTTGTGAACTAACTCTTATTTGTGCTATCCTTACTTGTTTACTTAACTTGCCTTCAATATTTCTTGCTATAATACTTGTGTGCATTTCATCATAGCATTTCATACTTGGAATTGTTCGATCACACCTCAATACAACACGGTTGCATTGCGCACCTCTAACCCATTTAAGGGGAATTGGGAGGAAGGAGTTCAGAACCTCGCAAGGGGTATTCGGCTCTTAGTCGTGTTTTGAGAGATCGTTGCATCCTCACTTAAGTAAAATTTAAAAAGATCATTAGATTAGCAATTACACCTATTCACCCCCCCTCTAGGTGTATTTCAAATATGACCGTTGGCCGGTCGACCGGGCGGTCGACCGACAGTTCTGTCAGACCCCAATTGCTAGTTTTTCTAGTCCTATAAATTTGGGGGTTTGGACATTGTTTTTATCTAAGATTTTTAGAGGACTTTGAGCCAGTTTTTTCCACTTCATTAAAAGAGTTTTCTCCACTAAATTGAGAGCTAATACTTCCAATCAAAAGGGGAGTTTTATCAAGAGTGTTAAAAGAGATTTTCTTGAGTTTTCCTCCACACATTCTCATCCTTGTTTTCTCACAAACACTTGAGCAACCCATTGACATATTCATTCTATAGGAGTGTTCTTGTGAGAGTTTTTATTGGTGATCAAAGTGTTTAGATCACCAAGAGTTCTTTCTTATACTTTGAGGAGGTGGACAAGTGTGTTCGCGGTGGTTTAGAGTTCGTGTGTGAACTCGTGGTTTGAGGTGCGGCCTCGGCAAGCTTGTGGGGCTTGCGGTGTGTACGGGACTAGAGAGTCCGAGGGATTGTAGGTGTTGCGGCACCGAGGAGTGATCCATTGGGATCGAGCATAGTGAAAATCCTTCGTGTGTCGAAGGCGGGGATGTAGAGCAAGTGTGCTCGAACCTCGAAACAAATCCCTTGTGTTTGCGATTGCTCACTTTCTCTCTATCTCTTGTTTATATTTTGCATGCTTAAATTGTGTTTATCTTTATATGCATGATATACTTGTGTGCTCATATTGTACATGCTTGGGATTGTTTGCTAACACTTGTATTTAACCAAGAGAGCCAACGCGGCACCTCAACCTTTATCTAGGGGAATCTAGAGGAGTTAGTCCAGAGCCCTTCACGGGGAATTCGGCTACACTCTTGTGTTATACGTGGTGTTTAGTTTAAGAGTTTTGTTTAGGTCATAATAGTTTTTAATTCCGTATTATTTGGCATTAAGTGACCATTAGATTAGTCATCACCTATTCACCCCCCCTCTAGGTGACTTTACAGTTTTATATATATGTCCATACTCTAAAAAAACAATTGATTTCATACATATATATGATTAATTAATTGTACTTGTTTTTTAAAAAATTTATTCATGCATGTTTTTGTGCATATTCTTTAGTACAAATTAATCTCTTATTAAACTTAATTTCATTTCAATCGATATAATTATTTTTTTAAGCTTATGCATTAGGTCTGTTTTATTTCAAAAAGGGGGAAAATATTTTAATTTGATTTTATTCCTTCTTTTTGACAAAATGAGAGAAAATATTTTCTTTTAACAAATGTGTTCAAACTTTAAATTTATATTAATTATTGCAATTCTATCTATCTTGTTTTAAAAATTGGTACCTTTGTTTAAAATTTGTATTTTAATTAAATTAAGTTTCAGTTTGTATGAATTACTTCGATTCATATATATTTTTTGAATCGTTCTAATTTCAATTAGTATTTTTCAAAATTATTTTTTACAATCAGTATTTTGAAATATTTTTCAAAATTTGTATTAAATGACCAAACTTTTCTTTCAATTGGTATCCAAATATGTTTTTTTTCCCTTTACCCCTTTGTTGATGAAATGATAAAAAGGGACAAAGAAATTAGGAGTTTTATATATGTATTTTTTATATTTGATGCACATATTTTTGTTTTGCTTGTTTATAAATGTTTTGTTTGATGTTTTAGAGTTTTATTATATATATTTATATGATTGCGTTTATGCACGAGTTAGGGGGCTTTTATAGAGTTATTTCTAATCCATGCATATAAAACTCTATGAGTTTTATTATTATTAAAAAGGGAGAGATTGTTGGCCCAAATGTCCATCACTCTAGTTTTGATGATGATTAACTCATGTAGTTATAGTACTAATAATCTTACATGTTTAAGTTTTATATTTTAATCAAGATCTTAGTTTTAATGTTTAGCTTTAACAAAAGTCTTAAAGTCAAGTTTTGAAGCTAATAAGTGTTGATTTAAGAGCTCAATCCCAAATGATACATCTAGCACTCAAAGAGTAGTCAAACTCAGGGAATCAAGTTTTGTATCAAAGTTAAAATTGAAGACGAAGATCAAGATGAAGACTTGGTTATATAGTTTGTAAGTGTTTAAAATTTTGTAAAGTTTATATTAGATTTGATTATTTAAGATATATACACACACACAAACACAAAAAAAACATTCAAAAACAGTTTCATGATTTTAAGTTTATGGTTTTTGTGTTTTTATTTTGAAAAATTATGTTTTAATATATACAAATATTGTTTATATTATAAAGTTTGAAATACGTTTAGATTTCTAAACATATATGTTTTTACTCTAAATATATTTAATATATTGTGTTTTATGATTTTACAAAATATTTTTATAAAATAAATTTTTTTGTCTAAGTACCATGACCGTCCACAATAGTACATGCATGTCGACTGCTGATTCATGGTGTACACTATGTTCAGTTTTCGACAGGGGACTCAACAGAAACTGAATGCATCTTAGTCTGTCAACAGGCTACCTTAGTTATCGACAATGCTTATTTTTTTAAAAATATGACCATTGAGACATGCCTGTCGACAAGTATGTGCTTGCTATCGACAGTGAGGCAGTAAACTTGCAGATTTGTCTCCCAATGACTATAATCTTTTCTAAACCTATCTAGATTTATTTCTAATATTTATTTCATATTTTCAACATATTTTTCATTGCTGGACTTATTGAGTTTTGGTCTCTATTCTACTCCTATATATAGGAGTGATTAGAGAGTGTTCAATAAGAAGTTTTGCAAAAAGTTTTCAAGTTTCTCATTCTAAATCTGTTGTGAAAAAGTTTTTCTTGAAGTTTCTAATCCCGAATCTCTAGTTTTATATTACCCACACTTGAGCTTTCAACTCTTATCTATCTGTAGGTTAGAATTTGTAAGAGCTTTATTTGTGATCAAGAAGTTGATCTAGTGCTAAATCTGTATTGTAAGTGGTTGGAGGTTGCGACTTCGATCAAGCTTGCAGGCTTGTGTGTTTTGATCTTGCAGAAATGAGTAAATGACTTGCGGGTTCAAGAGTTCTTGAGGGAGCTTGTAGGTGTTATGATACCGAGTGATCTTGCGAGATCGTGCAAAGTGAAAATCCTTCCTTACGGTGAAGGCGGGGGGAAACGTAAAACAAGTTGCTCGAACTTCGAAACAAATCTTTCATGTTTGTGATTGCTCAACTTTCTCCATCAACTCAACCTCTATTTATTCTTGCATACTTATTAATTGTGCCCAATTTTATATGCATGATATTATCTCACTCTTATGTTTGTTCTTAATTGTCATTCTTCTTTATATTGATATTCTTTAATATGGTTGCACTCGTTCAAAACAAGAAAGCAATTGTGCACCTCAACTCTTATTTAAGAGAAATCACAAGGAGAATTTCAGAGCCCTTCACCGGGTATATGACTTCATTTCTTGGTTGTTGAGTTTGACATTTTTTGTGTGATCATATTTGTGTTGAAGTACTGGTTAAAGTTTTTAATTTTCGCATTGATTAGCATATCACCTATTTAAACCCCCTCTAGGTGATTTCATTGTCCTCAACAAAATATGCTCTAATAATATTATTTGAAGATAATGTTGCTTGTATTATAAAATCGCAGGAGGCTACATCAAGAGTGTTAAGATCAAACTCATATCACATCAAAGTTCTTCTACAAATATGAGAGGCAATGTTGATATTTAGCAAATACGGTCAAGTGACAATCTGGCAGATTTTTTCATAAAAACATTGCCGACATCGACATTCAAGAAGTTGGTATATAAACTTGGAATCACCGCCTCAGAGATGTTATATGCTAAAAGTGGAGTTTATCTAATAAGGGAGTATATTTTTCAATGGGAGGCTTTGTTTGTGCATTCTATCGTTTTTTCTTAGCCATAGATTTTTCTACTGGATTTTTTTGGCAAGGTTTTAATAAGGCATGCCAAACATTGTGATTAAGAAAATACTCATTTCCTTCGATAGTTTTTGCCCACAGGGTCTTTACCTGCAAGGTTTTAACAAGGCGCATTCTCATAAGGGACATCCAAGGGGAATTTGTAAGTAATGATAATATGGACGTCCCTCCACCTCCCACCATTAATCATGTAATACCTACCTTTTGGTTTGCTCTCACCATGCAACTCCCAGCGTTAATCATGTAACCCTTACCTTTAGGTTTGTCCATAACTAAGAGCTTGTCTTTTCATCTGTCACATGTATACGTATAACTGTGTTTAGATGACTGAATAAAATGCAAGGAAGGTAGTGAAAATCGCCTAGGGGGGTGAATCGGTGATGTGCTACTCAAATGTAAAATTTAAAAACTTATACTAACTAAAACTAACACACAAATAAATACCAAAGAGTGAAGTCGAATTCCCCTTGAAAGGCTCTAAAACTTCTCCTCAAGATTCCTGTTAATATGAGTTATGGTGCTTAATTGCTCTCTTGGTTCAAACAAGTGTAAGCACATGAAACTATATCAAACATGTAAGGATAGGAAAGTAAGATATAAATTAGAGTCAGTTGAGTTGATAGAGAGATATGATGAGCAATCATAAACACGGGAGAATTATTTCAATATTCGAGCCACTTGCTCTATGTACCTGCCTTCATCGCAATGAAGAATTTTCATTATGCATGATCTCGCAAGATCACTCAACAATACAAGTTCTTTCAAGAACTTTTGGACCCACAAGTCCCTCAATCGATGCTGCAATACCTATAACATAAGCTTGCAAGCTCACTCTGAGACTGCAACCTCCAACCCTTCAAATACAATGTAGAATACTTGGTGATCAATCTTCTTAACCACAAACAATGAAATCTTTCAAACAAAACTTCTATAGAGCAGATAAAAAGATTGACTCAAGCTTGTGTGAGGAAAAACTTAGAGATTTGAAAGTGAAAGCTCAAGAAAAACTATTGAGAAAACTTTTTTGAAGATGTAAGAATATGTAGCACAAAAACTAATTTTTCCTAATAACTTGTTTTCTTGATTTTTCTTAAATCTTTTTCAAAAACTTAAAACTTGATTTTTAAGTTTTGAAATCTTAAAACTTAGTTAAAAATTCTCTACTACGGTTCCTATTTATAGGGAATGGGATAAGACCATTAAAACAATGGTTAACCTAAGTAAAGTAAAATATAATCGTTTGGGAATAACAAAATCGTTAGAGGCAAATTGTTGCTTTGGCAGCAGTGCGATCGACTACCCGCTTGATCACCAACGGCTAGTTTTCTAGCCGTTGAAGCCAGTAGTCGACCGCCTGGTCAACCATTTGGTCGATCATCTAGAGTAGACTATTCTACTCTACACAATTGGGGTCCATCCAGCCCAGCTGCCCAACAATTGATCGCGCAGTCAACTGTGTTCACAAGTCATTACTTATGTGCACATCCGGTCGACTGCCCGGTCGACCGTTTCCACAAGCCAATGGCTTGTCACACTACTGGTCGATCGCTCGGTCGAGTGGACAAGCTAAAAACATTTTTTTTTGTAGCTTTAAAAATCCTTTTAAAAAAAATTAAATTTCTAAAAAATCTTTGAAAATAAATTCATCTAAATACTTTAGAGTACAAATATGTGGGATTAAAATTCAATACATATTACAAACATGTGAACTTTTTTTTGAGATATGAAATACAATTTTGAAATAAAATCTATATTTTCTAAAATAATAAACTTTAAATTAAAAGATAAATTTTTTCAAATTAAAACTTTTATAAATACAAAAATAAGTTTTTCCAACTCATTTGAAGCACTAATGTGTATGGATAAAATCAAATACACATATAAAATAATATGAACTTATTTTTGAGAATTTTGTTTCACAAAACCAAAACACAAACTTAGTTAAATCGAAACTCAAAACTTTTGTTTTTAAAAATCAATATCAAACTTGTGTGTATAAGCTTGAGCAATCAAGCCTAATCTAAACTTTATAAGAAATCTAAACATCCTTACAAACTAGAGTATTCTTTCTTGATATGATCTTTCTTTATCTTGGGTCGATCAAAATTCCTTGGAGCTTGACTCCTCCTTAAGTTTTTGATGAGTTTTTTGTACTTGAGCCCTTGAATCAATATGTATTCGCTTCAAATCTTGACATTGAGTCTTTTTGAAGAAGCTAAATACCGAACTACATAAGTTCATGATCATCAAACTAGAGTGATGGATTTTTTGGGCAACAGAAAGATCACTCTATACTTATATTGTGTGTAAATTTGTTAGTTTATTGTTTGTCTTGTTCCACCAATTTTATAATAAGTTTTTCAATGTTCAACAATACCAAATGAGTCGTGTTTGGTTTTATAAACTCATTTATAGCCAATAACCCAAGCTCCTTCAGGTAATTCAACAAGAACCCCAAATATGATTCTTTACCATGGACTCCATTTTCTCTTTCATAATGTCATACCATAAGGCATAATTCTCTCCTGTTATGGCTTATGAAAACATCTTTGGATTATCCTTAGGTCTGATATCAAATTCAAACAATTGAAAGTAAACAACATAATCATTAGGAATAATTGATTTCCTTGTTCTTGAAGATCTCCTTGGTCAAGGAACTTCCTCTAAATTTTCTTGATTTTGGATGACGACCTCTTCATGGAGTGGTTCACACTCTTCATGCATAGGATCTTCCTATAATGCTTCATCTTGGATTTGTTGAACTAGCTATTCTTCAACTTGATATAGTATGTCTAGCATTACATAAACATGATTAGGCATAATCGGTGGAAGAACATCCAACTCATTTGCCTTATAATATTGATCCAGGATCTTGCATTTTCTCAAATCTAACTTTAGGAAAATGTTCATTTCCTACTGTACTTTGGAATCTCAAGAAATTTAGCATTCATGGCTTCTATAATCCATGGAGTGTTCAATGGACAATAGAAATTGTATCCCTTGGAATTCATTACACACCCAATAAAGAAGCCACTTTCAGTTTTTGTGCAAATTTTAGAATTATAAAACATCATCTGAACCTTATAACTCCATATATACATATGATTTAAATTAGAGATACATATACTTTGGATGATCATCAATAAAAGAAATGTATTATCTCTGACCATTCAGACAAAAGATAGGAGTGGGTCTCCATATATCAATGTGTAAAATTCAAGACATTCAGAACTCCTTTTAGAACTCTTACTTGTATTGTTTATTTACTTTCCCTCTGCGTAATCCACAAAACTAGTATGATGCAAGGTTATAAAGAACCCCTTGATTTGCCATCTTTTTACTCTTTCGATAGATATATGACCCAATCTTATATGCTATAATTTGAAAGAGTTTTTCTTAATTATATATCTTTTATTGCCTACACTTTCAACATTTAGGGAAATTAAATTATTTTTAAAATTTTAACTTGAATCCAGCTTGTATATCATCCACCAATTTTTCCAGAACCAACACAATGATTTATATATTAGAAAACCAATATCATGAAAAGTTATTACATACTTTGAATGATAATAGAGTTCCAATACAAAAGACAACTAGAAAAGGAAAGTGTTGGAACCCGAAATTTTCTCCTAAGAATGCCTCCTGTTACACTCCAATTTCGTTTGATGATTTAACTGGATGTTGGATCTAGCTAGTTGATGGTGAAGGACGGTGATGATCGCGATCGCCATTCTTACCAGGTCTCCATTTGAGCACCCTACAAGACAAAACTTTAATAGATGTGGGTCCTTCTCATTTCAAGTGAACACTGTCGCCTTCAGAAGAAAGCGCAAGATAGATTATACCTCATAAAAACAAGAAAGTAAAATTGAGGGTTAGAAAGGGCTAGTGTAGTAATATACTCTTATGGTATACATGCAAATTGAAAAAAGGCAAAAGCAACTTACCTGTGGGATGAGCCCATCAGGGTTAAAACCTTACCCCTAACTGCAAGTCATAAGCAAAATATGGGTTTCCATTTTGTCTAGGATGAATATGCAAGATGAAAGATTATGAAAGGAATAAACATGCAGAGTGATAAAATGTAGATGTAAGAGTTGTGATATGATTAGAACTGTGATTGGACTAGAACTGTGATGGGACTAGAACTATGACTAGACTAGAATTACTGTTAAACGAGAATTATGATGGAGCTAGAATTACAGCTAAGCTATAATTATGGCTAAGCTACAACGATGGTTACACTACATCTACAACTATATTACAACTAGTGTTACACTACAACTCCACTAGAATTCTAACTACACTAGGATTACTACTAAACTACAATTATGCTAAGATTAAACCACTAGAATAAAGGAAAAAGAGAAAAGTTGAGAAAAGCATCTCCGCGATCAACTATGTCGAAGCCGCCGAGCCACGAACTTTGCACCCCTTACTGAACATGAGCTTTAGAGAGGAGAAGAGATCAAGCTCACCCATCAACCACTCCGTCGGCCAAGGCCCAAAATTTCAGAGCCATAGCTTTTTAGTGTGTGATAATTATTTTCCTGAGATCTCCGTCTACCTCGTTGTGTGTTGAAAAAGGTCAAAATTAATTGTTTATATTGGCACCTGAGGGGGAGGGGTTCATGGAATGCGAGTAATGTGGGACTAAATTTCTAAGGATCAGACAATACTGTTACTACCATCAGGATCCTTAGAATATTCCAAATAATCTGTTTGCGCAGAGGAGCTAAAGAAATAAGGCTGGTGGACCCAGGGATCTGGACGACATTGGCACTATCATCTAAACCATAAATGTGATATTCAGAATTTTTTGGGTGCGAAAAAGAAGAGGAGAGAAGGGGCCAATGGGGCACACCTTTAGGGACCAGACGATAGTGGCAACGTATAGGGTGTGCGTGCATATATACGTACAAATACATTTTTATATGTGTAGAATTATGTGAATACCATTATAGTATTCATGAAAAAGATATATATTAATAGATGAAGATAATTCAAATAATATGATAAGGTTAAGAATTTTCATTAATTGTATAGTAAGAGCGGGTAACTGTACCATAACTTGACACCTAGCACCTTATCCCATACACTAAAGGATAAAAACCTTTTTCCTATCAAATTATTCCTAATTAGCTATCAAAATTCTATTTTTTTGCTGCAACATACTAGACCTTGAAAGAGAGGAGGAGGAAGAGAGAAGAGAATGAAAAGTGAAGGTGGAAGGAGATGGGAGTTGTTATGCATTAGGAGGTGAATTTTAGAGACTGATTACACACGTGCGTTGCATGTTTTCATATCATATGTGTCACACTTCTGCATTTTTATTTAAATAAAACTCTACTATTAATTTATTTTCATCTTTAATAGCGTGTAGGATAATTAAGGAAGAAAAAAGAGATAAATAGATTTAGCTAATTAAATTCAAAAGTTCAAAAGAAAGAGGATCGATTCAAATCCAGAGATTCTAAAGGTTATCTTATCTGAAGACCGGGTATATCAGATGAGATAATATCATTCAAATTCAAAGAAAAAGCGGATTAGAAGAAGACCCGGTTTCACTGAGGATAAAGAGATATATCGTCAAATCTAAAGCTAAAATTCAAAACCCAAAGGGATAGAGAGAAGATCAACGAATGAGATGAAGCAATTTAGACTTTGATTCATAATGGATACATTTTAGTATTTGAATCATAATTTTCGCTATCGAAACTCAAATCTGATGATTCAAGATGATCCAGAAAAGGACTTAAAGTGCTACAACTCTTACGTTGATCACTGTTTCTAATTATATCATTTGATAAGTTATATTAAACAATCATCACGCTAACAAGCTACAAATCAGAATTTAATATCCACATCAAATCAAGTTTGGAGATAAGGGGAGGATTCAAATTCAGAAATAGCCAGCTTCCCCTATCTTTCAACTCGTTTTCTTATCCATTTCAATCCTATAAATATCCCACACATCAGAGGCAGAGGGACAATGAAGTAGAGAGTAAAATAGATTCTTGTATAGGTTTAGCCAAGGTTCTTCTTTCTCTTTTAATGTAATTTTTATTTTTCTTTATGTAACTGAGAGGAGAGAAGAATTTCACGGAGGAATGAGAAAGGTGCTTGTACTAAGAGTGACACTATTGTAAGTATTCATCTTTTCTTTCATTATTATTTAATCGAATCAAAAGTTACTTTTTCTTCTTTATTCTTGTTTTTTGTTTGCTTTCCTGTGATGTGTTTGTAATCCAAGTGAATCAATAGCCTCGAGACTGCTTCGCCATTGCAAGTGCTCTTGATGGCCTATGGTGATGAACAACTATTCTTTTGTTAGTTTAGCTTGCCCTTTTATTCATATTGTAGATTGGGAACGGGTAGACTACTACATACCATGTTTGATCGCCTTAAAGACTAGGTAAGTCGTAGCGATAGATCCAAGGTATATGAGCAAGGAAAATGTAAGTAAGAATTTTTAGTTTTTTTAATTCTTAGTTTAGAATTCTACTCCAAAAGCAACATTCTTATCTTTATTTAGTTTTTTCTTTTCTTTTGTAAATAATACAACAATAACAACATCATCTTTTCTTTATCATCTTTTTCACATCTTCTAACTTAACCTTTTTGTTTTCTTTTTATAAAACTGAGAAGAAATTCCTAACATGTTTTTATAAACTCAAAAAGAAATGAACTTACTTAAAAGCTTCCATCGCTAGTCCTTCCTTGTGGATCATGATTAGTCACATATTTTGCATATACATTGTCACCTTACCATACTTTTTAGCTAATAAATCCTATTAATAAGTATTCTTCTTCTTTGTTTAATGTAGACCCAATTCTAAAAGAAAGGAAAGAGAAACAAGCCCAAAAGCCCACCAATTCTGATTTAATTCAGAATAAATTCGAAATCAAGGAATCAGGGCAAAATCTTGGCATATCAGAGAGGTTGAAAACCAGTTGAAAGAATCCTTCAAAATCAAATGGTTGAAGCCAACAATCAAAGGCTGTTTCGTCAAATCCTGGAGCAGAAACGAGAAAACTAGAAGAAGATACAAGAGAATCACCAAACCAGGAGCTCCCACCAATTGGGTGTGGCCAACTGGCCACAACAGGGCCGCGAAAACGCGGCCCTAGCCGCGTTTTCGCGGGTCTGTTGACTCTGTTGGGGGAGCGTTTGCTCCCCCAATCGTCATATGATTCCCCCTGGTTTTTCCCTATAAATACCAGTTTCAACAGGCAAAAAGGAGCGAAGACTAGAATTAGAATTTTTGTTATTTCTTTAAAGATTTAGGCTCTTTGTTAGATAGTGTTAAAGTTGTATTTTATTTTGCAATTTATAGTTCAGCACAAACACTTGTGAGAGAGAGAATTGAGTGCTTGTAACTTGAAGATTGAAGTGACATCAATACAAGAGTCGAGCTCTATTTTCTTTTACTCATTTTACGGTATGTTTTTCTTTATTACTTGCATTGTTTCTTGTTTCCCATGAGTAGCTAAATCGTTTTTCTGGCTCACTATTGTACCTCTCTCCCAAAAATTGATTGCTAAAATGAAAGAACAATCAAAGAGTTAAGAAATTACCGTGTAGCTTGTGGCTAACGGGTCGTGTCCACGAAGAGGAATGCGATGAAAGCTTTTCGGTGTTTCATTGAATAACAAAGAATTGTGCTTGTTTTTTTAATTGAAAAGAGAATGGAAAGAAGGAGATGATTAAAAGAGAAATTGCAACTTTGGAGAAGGCTTTGGAGAAGGTGATTTAAAAAGCTTGAAACTTGTTTGGTTGATTATAATAAGGAAGAAAATCTGGGCTCACTATCTCACTACTCGACCGTTTATTCTTCTATTGAAATCCTAAGTGCCTCAACTTGATCATAGACAAAACTTAAGGTTGACTTTAGAAAGTTTGAACTAAAACACATAAGATGGTTGGAAGAGTTCACTCTTTTCTTTAAGAAATCGTTTTGAATCAAATGTTAAATCATCAAGCACGAAGAAGCAAGTATGAAATAAAAACAGTTCAAGAAACGTTCTTAAAAGAAGCAGGAGTTTAAAGATCCAAACCCATCCTCATGTGCCTTCAAGAACACTTTCAAGAAGAAAGGCTTTAAGTTAGGCATGCAAATGATTCATTGGGTCTTTTTCATGAAAATCAGAAAAGAAGAAGAATTGGAGAGAGGTACAATAGTGAGCCCAGAAAAACGATTTAGCTACTCATGAGAACAAGAAACAATGCAAGTAATTAAAGTAAAACATACCATAAAATGAGTAGAAGAAAATAGAGCTCGACTCTTGTATTGATGTCACTTCAATCTTCAAGTTACAAGCACTCAATTCCTCTTTCTCACAAGTGTTTGTACTGAACTACAAATTGCAAAAAAAAATACAACTTTTACACTATCTAACAAAGAGCCTAAATCCTTAAAGAAATAACAAAAATTATAATCCTAGTCTTCGCTCCTTTTTGCCCTGTTGAAACTGGTATTTATAGGGAAAAACCAGAGGGGGGAATCATATGACGATTGGGGGAGCAAACGCTCCCCCAATAGAGTCAACAGACCCGCAGAAACGCGGCTAGGGCGTGTTTTTGCGGCCCTGGTGTGGCCAGTTGGCCACACCCAATTGGTGGGAGCTCCTGGTTTGGTGATTCTCCTGTATCTTCTTCTGGTTTTCTCGTTTCTGCTGCAGATTTGACGAAACAGCCTTTGATTGTTGGCTTCAACCGTTTGATTTTGAAGGTTCTTTTCAACCGGTTTTCAACCTCTCTGATATGCCAAGATTTTGCCCTGATTCCTGTTTTCCATTGATTTCGCAAAGGGGAAAACTTACAATAAAAAGTTGAGGAGCTAAATTACAAGTATTCTAAAAGATTACAAGTAGATCTCCTCAGAGATTCTGGAGAAGTGTGCCGATAGGAGTCTGATCAATGCACGACCACTTTGTCCCTTTGACGATGCGAGCGATGAGATTCCCTTCTCGCCTGGTTCAGGGAATCAGAGAATAAAAGGTTGGTAGAACCCTCTTGCTACTTCTCAAACTGCCTTCAATTAGGAATTCCTTCTCGCCTGGTTCCGGAGATCCCTTAAGAAGAAAGTATTAGGGTATCAGCATCCTGATTAGAGAAGCAATTCTCTAAAAGTCTCTGAATTCTTGTGCGCGCGGTGCGTCGTGAAGAAGTCTCTGCTTGTGGAGTCCTCTCTCTCTTTGCCGGGGGTCTCTTGCGCATGTGTGTGGTCTGTCCTCCTTGTGCCCCTGGTGGGCTATTTATAAGGAGAGTAAGGGTATAATTGTCCCTTGAAAATATAGAAACAGATTGAATCAAATCTGTTTAAATCTGGAAAGTAGCCTTGCTGCGAGGCTAGGATCAGCTTCTGCGAAGCTAGAAATGGCAGGTCGGTTGATCCTCCTGATCCGTTTTGATTCTTTTCATATAATTGAAAGATCCCTCCTGATCCTCTTACTCGTTTTAGAAGAGTCAAGAGATTGTGGCAATCAACTGCCAAATTTGATCTTGATTGGATTTGATCTTGATCCTGATTAGATCTGATCTCATCTGGAGATTTGATTGGTCAAAGGTTGACCATAGCAGACCAGCAGCGGCGCTGCCCGCTTTGAACTCACAGCGGAGCTGGAGGCAGTATCTAGCGAAGTCAGAAGAAAGCTCTTCGACGGAGCTAGATGTCGTCTGTGGCGAAGCTACTGCATACTCTTTCTGCGCAGTTGCGTGTGGCTTCAGGCGGAGCTAACTCTCTCTGTGGAGTTGCACTTCAGTAGTTCAGGCGAAGGAATAAGTTAGCTTCCTGGCGGAGCTTTGAATGGCTTCAAGGCGAAGTTGATGATCTTAGCCTCTCAGGCGAGGCTATCCCTTTGGGCTCATGTGATGCTAAGTGCTAGCATCTTAGACCTGCTGAGGTCTGTTCAGAGACAATCTGGGCTCACTGTCTGCTTGACTGGATCAGTGGAGTCCAAGTTGCTTCCTTGTCCCTCGGAGATGGGTGAAAACTGGTCGTCAGCTTGTCTGTCACTCGTCTTTTGTAAATGTCAACAAGTTTAGACATTGTTCAGGCCAGTAAGAATCTTGTCTTTTTTAAGTGTCAACAAGACCCCCTTCAAAGTTTTCGAAAGTCTGCAATAGCTCAGACTTTGAAATACTTTGAATTGCTTTGATAGGTGGAATGTGAAGTACGAACGTCGCCATGGTGGTTAAGTTCAGCTTCGCTTTCAATCCTGCTTTGGGACAAGTTCGCCGAAGAATCATGTAGATTCGCGTCTGAGTAGCTTCGCGTCTGGGCTTCCCGAAATAAGTTTGCTCTGGAACATCTGTTTCTTTCCCGAGGCCAACTACTGTGGGTCGGTTACGAGAAAGATTATTCCTTCTCTCGCATTGATCGAGGGAGATATTCTCCCCTTGTACATTTCCGAGGGAGGATATTCCCTTTTTCAAGGTGCCATAAATGCCTTTATGAGGGAGACGTTTCTTCCTTTGCACGGTTCCAAGGGAAACCGTCTCTTTTCTTAAGGCACAATAAATGCCTTAAATGCGCTCGTGCTTCCACGCTTGAGGCGGCAATGCTCAGGCCATGAGGCCTATAAATAGGACACCTGAGGTCCTCTGAAGAGAAGTAATCTGCTCTTCTTCTCTTCTCTTGATTGAGAGAGATACTCAGATCTCTGAACTAGTGGGGATGCCTACTCTGGTTATTACCCGGCCAAGGACCGGTAAGTCTCAGTCACCCTATGGCTTTACCAATGGACTTTAGGGAGTTTATCTCCCTTAATTTAGCTTTAACAGCTGCCTCAGATTAATTTTCCTTGTTGATCTGTAGAGAAGGGTTTCATCCCTGTTTCCCAGCTTCCCGGCGAAGCTATCTTTTGAACTTGATCAAAGAAAGATCATAGCATGCCTGCTTGCTAAGTTCGCCACATAGGCAAGAATTGGGACTTAGCTTCTTCAAAGCTGAGCCAGTCTTGCCATATAGGTGGGGTCAAGATTGCGTCCCTCAGATCAGTCTGGCTTAGCCATATAGGCGAGGATAGGACTTGACATTTGTTGAGCTAGCCCATCATCACTGTGCAAGCGAGGCTATCCTCTGCTTTAACTGAAATCAATGTTTGACTGAATCAGATTGCTTCGCCCCAAAGAATTTGACTTAGTGCTTTTGCAGCTTCTCCTGTGTTTAACTGCTAATTTGTTCCAGTTCGCATTGCAGTGAGCTATGTTCGCCAATCTTGTGACTTGATGAAAGAGACCAGAAAATTTTCTCTTGCTTTTCCAGTTGAAACTTTACTCTTAAGCAGGAGGAACAAACTGGGGCAGCCGATGTGCGTTCCAGAAGAGGTTGGCAGTCGCTTATCCGAGATGATCCACTTCGAGGCGAGGCTGGTAGCTGCTTATCCGAGATGATCCACTTTGGGAAAGCGGATGTCACCTGTAAGGTCGCGAATCTTCCCATTGCCAATTTTCATCAAAGAAGATCCAACCTGCTGGTGGCGATCAGTCCTTTGCCAATTTTGATTGCGGAAGGTTCAACTTCTGGTGCACCATCTGTCCTGGTGGCACCATCTGTTCTTGTGCGAAGGCTTATGGCCTTGTCCTGGTGGAAGGCTTTTCGTGTCTAGTTGGTTTCACTTGGAAGTAGATAAGATCACTTGTATGCCTTTTAGGCAAATGACTCTGTTGTATGAAACACAACCTTGATGTAGTAGCATCAATGTACCTTTCCTTTTAAATCAATAAAAGTTCAGTTTCTGCTTATCCTGATTTGCTATGCCTTCTCTTTTGATTTAGGAACACTTGAATTGGTCTGGCGGAGCTAGACTTCATGCGAAGTTAAAGATAGAATCCTTTTTGAATCAGGAACGCACTTCTAGCGAAACTAGCACGAGTTCCCCGCGAAGTTCGGACTGTGCTTTTAGCGAAGCTAAGGAAAGCTTTTCGGCGAAGTTATTGATACATCGCGCGAAGTCCGCATTTGACTCGTGGCGAAGTTATCCCTTAGTGGGGCTAAATCAGCGCTTCTCGGGAAGGAGCTTTAGACGCCGTTTCAAATTAATTTGAAACGACAGTCTGTACTCTTTTCGAGGCGTCATTTCAGCGATCATCAGCCTATAAAAGCCCCATCAGGCTGAGAGAGAAGGTCATTGTAGGCTGTCTAAAAATCACTAGAAGACAAGCCATTAAAAAGCAAAGTTTCAAGTTCTAGACACGTAGGCTCGACACCTGCGTCTCAGCATCAAGGCGCGTGGGCTCAACACCCGCGTCTCAGCATCAAGGCGCGTGGGCTGAAACCCGCGTCTCAGTTATACCGCCCTTGTTATGGGGCCAGTCGCCGCCCACATAGCGGGGAGGTCAGCCCCTCATCGTGGAGCATTTTTAGGGGGCACGATCACCCCTGGAACCTCTATAAATAGCCCCGTCGCTATGAAGGATAAAAAAAAGGGATCTGCAATCATAGAGGAGAGAGGGGACCAAGGATCGACGATCGAGAGATAGAGAGATCAGCAATCAGACGACCAGACACGGCAGAAAAAGGAGAGAGCTCAACTCTTCGTCAAGCTTGCTGCGTAGAAGCTACTCTTTGCCTACCTTCTCTTTGAGAGTTTTGGTAGACAAGAGCTGTGCTACTCTTTCTACCAGCCGAAGAGAAGATCCCTGACGATCCCGACGGTCATCCGTCAACGGAGAATAAGATTCACTCTCCACCGCCACACGAAGAACCCAGCATTAAACAAAGGGAGGATTCAAGACTCAACATCCTCCCTCCCTTGTAACTGGAAGGAAAATTATTTTGTTGTAATCTTTTTCATCTGATTCAAGGAAATTTTTACAGCATTTCTCTTTCTCTCTTTTCCGGCGCGTACAAGAGATGGAGACTCCGCTGGGGACTACATTTGTCACTGATGAGCAAATCGTGGTGCAGGATGACGTCCTCCGTAAGGGGAAGATGGTCGAATCGCTCATCGTCGAGTTCGATCAGGCGAAGTACGAAGAGTTTCTCTCTTCCGACTCCAAGAGCCCAAAGACCCGCGTCTGCCGCCGGGTCTCGACGGGGAATGGCCCCGAGGCTCGATCTGTAGCTCTCTCGGTCGCCCCTACTGCCAACTGTGCCAAGCAAGGTACACGCGCCAACGCCTCGCAGAAGGCCCGCGTGGTCCCAGGCACAACTGCCTTTGCGACCAACCGCGTCGCACAGAACACCCGCGTCAACGTCTCTCAGGAGACCCGCGTGGTTAAAATCTCTGATGTTCAGCATCAGGATGTTGTTGGTCTCTCTCCACCTCCGCGACGCAACCGGAACGCTGAGCGTCGACAAAGGAGACGTGCACGTCAGCTGCAAGTTGGAACCTCTGCTTGTCTGACTGAGGCTGGACGCAGCATACGAACTGGCGCCTTGCTCGCGCCCCGCGAAGTCCGCGTTTGGCGGCCCTAACGCGAGATTCCTTCAGTTAGGTCCTCTGAAGACCAACTCACCAAACGCCAAGGTGAAGCCTCTGTGCCTTGTCAAGCACGAGAGGCACGCGCCCATAGGCGTGGGGCCCAGCAGCCCACTCTCTCTCAAGTGTCTCTGCCCCGACACACCAAACAGCAACGCGACAGGCGCGTCTTGTCTCAACAGAGACGCCAGACGCACGCTGAACGGCTGCGGCGCAAGAACCGCGTCCCTGAAGCCTGCGTCCAGGCTGTACAACACATGGATGCCTCCCGTCTTCGACGTTGCGAGGCTAATCTTTTCAATCCCCCTACCATGGATTTGAGGGATTATTTGACGAAGAAAAGAAGTGCCAATCAGGCCACTTCGTCGTGTTGCTGCCAACGGCTCATCCATATGCTCTCTGAGTGCCGTTGCGGATCAGGCGTACACCAGCAGTCTTTAGTCAGACAGCTGACCCTGATTCCTCCGTCAGCTAAAAGAAGACGCTCCCACAGAAGGAGAACCTTCTCTGACGTTGAGTACCCGAGCTCACTGCGAATATGACAAGCAAGAGCAATGGAAAAACCTGCAGTCAGCTCAGATGAGTCTGACTCTGAACCGGAAGGGGTGTATCAACACACTCGCACCCGGACTGGGGCCATTCCCCCAATTGACTATAATGCCTTAGCCCATGACATTAGAGTGAATGATTCTCACTCTGCCGTAGCGGAATCAAGGGCTTCGAACTCTTCCGTCGAAAAGGAGACCTCTGCCTACATGACAGGCACTCCTGAGGAAACGGCTAGACGTTTGGAACAGATCCAGAAGGCGCAAATGGATATGATTCTTTCTCAGCAGGAATCTATCGACTCCCTCAAGCAGGCGATTGCACAGCTGCTCGAAGACAGAAGGAGGTCTCCTCCTAAAAAGTCAAAGGGCAAAGGGAGAAAGGGAGGAAGCTCATCTTCCGAACCTTCTGAGGAGAGGCAGCGATCTACTTCTAGTTCGTCCAAGTCCTCGTCGCAAGTAAAGGGCGACCAGACCCGGGGAAGGCTCATGCTAAAAGAATGAGTCAATGGAGCGACGCCTCGAGGCCCTTGCCAATTGCAAAGACCTCCAAGAAGTAGGAGTGGTCCGGCCCTATCCTGCCGAGTGGGACTTAGTTCCATACCCTCCTAAGTTCAAGGCTCCAACCCTCCAAGCATTCGACGGAAGGGGTCACCCAACCAGCACATCTACTACTTCAAATCCCAAACCGGGAATGTAGTAGACAACGATGCTATCCTGGCACATCTGTTCATCGGCACCCTGAAAGGTTAGCCTTTGAATGGTTCATGAAGCTCCCAGAAGGTTCTATCAAGAACTGGGGCGATTTGGAGAAGCTCTTTTTAACACGCTTCTTCGAAGATGACTCCGAGGTCACAATGCCAACCCTTTTGGCTACCAAATAGCGAAAAGGGGAGTCCGTCAAATCTTTCGTGGAAAGGTTTCGGAACATGGCGCTCCGATGTCCAAGCGGTATGACCCAGGCCACCCTGGTGGAAACATGCCGCCACAATCTCCAAACCTCACTCCTTGCTCAAATAGGAGTTGCTGAAAGCCGCACCTGGAAGCAATTAGTCCAACAAGGTGAACAGGCTGAGGAGATTGTCGCCCGCGTCAGAGTGGAGGAAGGTAAGCCTAGGCGGAAAGGTCGACAAGGCGTGCGCCAGACACATCCCTCCAAACAAAGCGGAAGGATAATTTGGCAACGGAGACCAAATCTCCCGCCAAACCTCAATCAGGCAAGGCGAGTGGCTCTTCAAGCCAGCCACGCGCCAACAAGCAATATTCCTTCAAGGAGGAACATGTCGATTCACTCTTTAAACTACTCAACAAGAGCAACCGACTGAAGCTCCCTGAAGCTCGGCGCCCCGAGGAAGTCGGCAAGACTGACAGTCCCACCTATTGCTTGTACCACAGGATGCTGGGGCACCCTACCAAAAGCTGCTATGTCTTCAAGGACATCCTTCAAGCTCTGATTGACGCGGAGGTGTTGAAACTCCGACCAGAGCAGAAGAAGGTGACGGCTAATGTGACGTCAGTTCTCCAGTTTGGAAGACAACCCCCAACGCCTGCGGGGGTGGCCCCTATTCCAAGAGGAGAGCTGAGAGTGGTCAACACAGACCCTCTCCCAGCAGCAAGAGAAAGGCTTGGTACCCGTCCCTACACCTCAAGGGAAAATTATGTGGGTCCACCCTGACCTTGTCAATGAACAGCAATGGACTACTGTGACCAACATGAAATCCAAAGGCAAGGCAAAGGCCTCATCCTGCAATGTGGTGAGTGCCTCCTCTCGAGAAGCCGAGACTGATGTTCCCTCGTTAACCGACTCCGAGGAGGAAACAATAGTCCTGGCCGTAGAGCCCAACAAACCGATGGCGGGAACCCGTTCAGGACAGGCGTACTTGAAACAGTACGGCGAGACGGCAGTAGCCCCTCCACAACCAACTGCAGAGCCAATCAGGCCCTCCACAAAGCCACCGGTGGAGAAGCAGAAAGAAACTCGGTTTTCTCGAGTTCTGCCAAAGGGTATAGCGGAAGGATCCACAACGCCTTACCGCTTTGATGTTTTGGCTCAACTGGCCAACATCCCGGCACGCATTACCTTGTATGAACTTCTCAGACTATCAAAGTCAACCAGAGAAGCTCTACAAGAAGCTCTGGCAAACGCCGAGGTCTTCATGACCCAGGTGCTGAAGGAGGAAGATGTAGAGGATTGCCTCCACACCTCCCCGAATGCTCCCTGCATTACCTTCACAACAGATGATATGCAGGTTAAAGAAAGCATGATCGACCCCTGTATTTCACAGGGTATATTGGATCGTCTGAGGTGAACCGTATTCAGGTAGATCCAGGGTCCGCGTTGAGCATCATGCCTCGCCGGGTCATGCAACATCTGGGCATTCCTACTCATCGTTTGAGCCCTACTCAGACAACTATCTATGGGTTCAATGCCAACCAGACCCGTCCGATGGGGAAAATCAAGCTCAGATGTCAGATTGGAAGCCTCAAGTCGGAAGTGACATGTTACATCATCGACGCCGACACTTCCTACAATGCTGGGAGACGACCGTGGATTCACCGCAACTCCATCGTTCCCTCCACTCTCCACCAAGTCATGAAATACATTGACGGGAGTGGAAAGGTGCAGACGTTGATTGCCGAAAGGTATCCGTTCAAAGGGGTCGAGAATTATTTCACCGACTCTTTGCTGTACCAGGATCCTGTGGAGACAAATAAAACCCCGCAGCCAGAGGAGCCAGACTCTGGTAACGAAGCTGACACCGAGCCCGAGAAAGATGAAGTGCATGGGGTACGATCTAACCACAGACCCGGGTTGAACTTCGGCAAAGGAAGGAGGACGCTACTTCGGTCCTT